>JAECUM010002665.1:0-83408 GCA_016617855.1 Megalonaias nervosa | reverse complement strand
GCATCATCACATTTTCTTTGAATGAAAAGTAATTGTAGTGGCTTCCTAAGAGAGCCTTTTGTGACAAAGATCTCAGTATTTGATTTCTAAAGTCCAAGGTAATCATCAGTAAAATTCTTACTTTAAAGAAACTTTTGAGATGGGAGCTAGTCTTCCAGTGCAAAACAATGTAATGAAATCTTTGCTGTGTTTTTTCTTTCAGACTACAAATTCCTTGGGATTATGAAAAGACAGTTCCCTGCAGTACCCATCCTTGGCCTCACAGCAACAGCAACCAGCAAAGTTCTGGAAGACGTCAAGAAGATTCTGAACATTCCTAACTGCTATGTCTTTAAGGCTTCATTTAACCGCCCTAATCTCTATTATGAAGTAATTGATTTTAAGATGTTTTAAATTCATAAGGAATTAAATGAATGGTTCTTATAACCAGGATCAAGAATGGTCTACGGAATAACAGTCGCTTTTACAGTCATCCATTTTCTGTCAGGAATGGCAGTAGTGGTCATGGTGTTTGTAGTCACTAACGGTTAGATTTAGATTTAACTGTGGACTTAGAATTTTGGAAAAGGAAAGCAAAGCAATAGTAGCAGGTATTGTATTACATAATTAAATTAGTTTTACATCAAACAAACTACACTTTTATGTTAATATTTTTTGTAACTGTGCCTATTACATATTCTAGAGCAGCTTGCATTTGCTTGAATAGTGACACCAGTTTTGAACCATCAGGTTCAAATTATTATCGATGGTTGCACAGCTTGAAATTACATGATTATTGTATCATGGCATCATTGATATGTCATCACTTGCTACCTGAGTATATTATAGTACTATGAACTATGGGCAAAATTGGACGTAAAATGACTGCTTGGGACTAGTGCAATGAATTATGGAGGAAACTGGATGTTAAAGGACTGGTTGGGACTAGTGCTGTGAATTGTAGGGGAAATTGGATGTAAAATGACTGGTTGGGACTAGTGCTGTGAACTATGGGGCAAATTGGATGTAAAATGACTGGTTGGGATTAGTGCTATGAACTGTGGGGGAAATTGGATGTAAAATGACTGGTTGAGACTAGTGCTGTAAACTTTGGAGGAAATGGGATATAAATTGACTGGTTGGGACTTATGTCTTTTGTTAAATAATGAACCAAAAAACTGTTTATCAGATTTCAAAACTGTAATAATAGGCCTGTGAAAGAAAATTGTGAAGTCATTGAAAAGTATAAGAGACCTTTGGAAATCTTTAGGGATTTTATGACCTGATGTAGATTGGCTGTGCATTCATTTTTGTTGCAGACAACTGATGCCAGTACTGAAAAATATTTCACTATCGTATGCTTTTTTCTTTGTGTGTTTAGTATGAGTGATCAACCAATGCAAATTTTTGATGAATTTTTAAATACTTTATGGATGGTTAATGACAGAACATTTGTCCCTTTCTGTGTAGTGATCCTTACTTGGGGATTCATCTAACGTAGCACAAGAAAATGCACACCAGCTTACATGTTTTTCAGTTATTTTGCATTGTTGCATTGTAGCTGTGTTGAAAAGATTACTTTTTCCAGAAGATAAATGCTCAGCATTTCACAATCAGTCATTGTTAAAGCTCTGTCGCTCTAATTACTGTATATACTCACCTATGAGTAAAGTCCAACTATTGACTAGATAGACCCAGGTCTGCCATCACATAATGTACATGGCAGATCAGGGCCTATGTTGTTTGTTCCACTGATAACTCTTAATAACATGCATAGACCCAGATCTGCCAACACATGATGTGATAGCAAATCTGGGTTTGTGCATTTTGCAGTTGGATTTATACATCAGTATATATTGTATGTCTGGATTTTTACAGGCATCAGAATTGCTAAATGAAAACAGGACATGTGAATAAAATGTTACTAACATATAATCAATGCAAGGTATAAACATTTTATTTGTGTACATTGGCTAGAAATGAAATTCATTTTAAAGCTTTATGCAGTTAGTTATGCTTAGTGTATTACTGTAAATATTCTAATTTAAGTACTGCTCTAAAGATAGTGTCTTTCTGTTTTTGAACTTGTTAAAGGCATTCCCAAATTAAAATATTTGAGCCAATTGAAGGAAGTATAAAGTGTATGAATTATACCTTGAGATCTATTTCTGCATTGTTTTGCTTAAAAGTACAGTTTATTAAGCCTTTTTGGTTATGTTTTTGAAAGTATGAATGATTATTACATTGAATGTGGTAGCCCTTAAAAAAAATGTTGCACTTTGTGAAAATGTGGTCACTTTGCAATTCACAATGTGCCAGGTTAATTTTTCTGGAAATTCTGATGAAAATTTCTATGAACTACATTATTTACCTTAAAAAAAAAAAGCTCATTGACATAACATTCAGTAAGGTACATTTTATTTCAAAGAAACATAGTTTAAAGTATACAGTCCACAGGGCAGATTCTCATTATGTTAGAAGATACAGAAACATGGTACCTGCTTATGTGCCAGTCATTGGCAATTGAAACTAGATCAGTGAGAATGATAATTTAACTTTTAAATTTATAGAGCAAATAGTAGACAATAGTTTTCTATTTATTTGATATTATTCTGTATTTAAAACTACTGAAATATCACTATGAAAGTGGTAAGTTTGATATTTTGTACCATGCCTTGCAACTGAACATTGGATTGTGTCCGTTTATATGTGTTATTTAGACTGGCAGGAAATCTGGCAACATATGCTTCTTGTCAGAGTACATTGGCATAGAATGTAAACACCCTTTAGTGATTGAAAGTCAGTTATGATTGTGAAACTTAGCTGCTTTAATGTGTTACATTTGTCTCTCCACTGCTAGTGAAATACTGGTTAGTATTATCATGACAGGAGATATTAATGCATTGTTTTGAGTATGTTGAACATAAGCAGTGAGTTGATGGATCAATGAAAAACCACAGAAATCAAAACCATTAGCTTCATTTCATATCAAGAATAAAATAATGTGTTGATCTCTCAAAGCTGAAACTGGCACCAGAAAAAGGAAATCTTGTAAACCTTGCAAAAAAGCATCCTCCTAAATTTAAAGTAGGCTGAAAAGGGTGTTTAAATTCGAATTTTCAGAGCATTTATTTTCTTATATAAACAGGTTAGAGAAAAATCTGGAGTACAAACTGAAGCCATGGATGAAATATATAAACTTATTCAGAATCAATTTCCCAGTCAGTCAGGTAAGTAACATATTTTAAAAGTTATTTAAATATATTTTGATGTTCAGTATATTTATTTGAGTGAGCTAGATGGTGTTGACAGTATGTTGCGTACCATAGTTATGCCCCCTGCCTCAAGGTAAACATCCAGCAGCAAGTGAAGATTAACTCTGATTTGTGTCCTTGTCTGGAGTATAAATTCAGAACCACTGAAAATGTATTAATGAAACTAACCAGTTATCTATCATGAACAGACAGTGTGTCACATAACATATATACTTGCTTATAAGTAGAGTAAACTGCAAGCAACAGAGAACCTGATCTGCCTTATCATGATGTGCCTGCAGATTAGGGTCTATTTTGTGTGTTCTATTGATTAGTTCTAACAAACTGCACAGATCCAGATCTGCAGGTGCATTATGGGTCTGCAGTTTGCAGTTGGACTGGTCTTATAAATTAGTATATACAGTACTATAATCATATCCCCATGACAGTTGCTGTCATATTCAGTCATATCACATGCCTGTAGGTCAAGGGCACAGTATGAATAGTGTTTGTGGCCTGTTTCCACATCAAGGCTGACACTTTTTAATCCCAAAAGATATTTTGATGGAACTTTACACAGGTCCAACCCAGTTAGAAGGTGGACAAGTACCTAGTGCAGTAGTGAAGATGGCACCATATAGTCACTATTGTACTGAGATGCCATAAAATTATACCATATACATACATGAGAAAGCAAGGTCATTACTAGGGACAAGGTCACAAGATAGGCATATCATGTCCATAAATCTATACCTTATATATACATCTGAAAACAAGGTAATTAGTAGGGACAAGGTCACAAGAAAGGCATATCATATCCATAGATCTATACCATATGCATACATCTGAAAACAAGGTCATTAGTAGGGACAAGGTCACAAGATAGGCATATCATGTCCATAAATTTATACCATATACAGTGGTCCCCTTCTTATATGGCCACCCCTTCTGCACTGGGAAAGTGGCCTTATAAAACGGGTGGCCTTTCCAGAGGGGGACTAAATTTTTTGTGAGAAGTATATGTAATGTACGTAGTAAGAAAGCTACATTTTTCAAAGCATTTAATATCTTCATTTAATATCTTCATTTAAAAGAAACATTAATTATTAAAAGGTTCTTATTGTTATAATAATAGACTTATTTCAACTGAATATGCATTAATAGTTCTTATTCTTGGCGTAAGCGTGATATGTGAGTGGGTGTTGTTGTCATGCACATTGCAAAACCATTCAGAAACGTCATTTAAATCTTGGTACATACATAATTCTCTTTCCATAACATAAAATTGTTTTATTCGAGTCTTTTCTACCTAAAATTATTCGGCAAGTCCCACCCCCCCACCTCACCCAATGTCCTCTAGTAGAATAACTGACTTTTTTCTTAAATAATTGTCTCCATTTACATGATGACATGTTAATGTTTGGTAATGATTTATTCGAATGTTTCTAACTGTATGCGATTTAATTATGCAGACGAAACTTTTGTAGAACAGATGAAATGCCTTCTTCGTAAAGGAAGCGATAAATGTGTTGTCACATGATTTTTCGGTCTTTGTCTGGTACCCTGTTTTGTTCAAGGTTAATTTCTCTGTGTGTGTCTGCACAAAATCTATTTTTAGCCTATGCTGACCCTGCTATGATCTTGACAATTACGTCCGGTTGTAATCATCAATGTTGCCAACTACAAGACTGATAAAACAATTTTTCTGCATTTAAACAAAATGCCATGTGTTTTTAAAAGTAGCGATCTTGTCACGTGATTCATTAGTCGCAGTCTGGTACCCTATTGTGTTTACATTTCTTTACACTAAGTGAGAGAAGCCAAAACGGCTTCGATATGTTCGCAGATTTGACCTGAACAATAGCACCTTGTGGCTGTTAGGATTTGTAAACTTGACATTTATTGTCGGTAATTATAGCCACTAATTATGAAAGTGAACAAGCTCAACATCTTACTAAGGGAAGCCATAAAAGCTATCAAACCATTTTCCCGCTGACTTGTGTATTGTACATCAATACTGCCACTTCTCAGCTGTTACTACTGTTCAATAATTGTAATCTTAACAATTATCAGAGTGACTAAACTGGACATCTCTTGATAACACAGCAGTAAAGCTAATCAGATTACGTGTACTTACCTTTTTGTATGGATTAAAAGCTTTATGGAATAAACGTAGCTTCTCATGAGGCTTAAATGATATAATATTAACCTTAGTGGTACATGTACTTGAGTCAACACTTCTTTAAGTAACAAAAACCTGACATCGGGAAACAGAAATCGGATTACTTAACACACATTATGAATAAAATACTGGTTCTGGATACATAAAATGCGGCCGCTTGTGTGGGGTAAATTTTATATTTTTGCACAAATATGCTGGTCGCGTTAGTGGGGTGGCCTTTCGTGAGGGGTACTTTTGAACACAAACTTGTTGGTGCCGACAGATGCTGGCCGTAAGGAGTGGGTGGCCGCTGGTCAGGGGGGCCATTTAAGAGGGGCACCACTGTACATACATCCGAAAACAAGGTCATTAGTAGGGACAGGGTCACAAGATAGGCATATCATGTCCATAAATCTATACCAATACAAGTTTTACTTTCAGTCCATATAGATTGAATCAAGCTGTTTGTGTGATATTGACTCAGCAAGCCTAAAATCTAGATCTTGGTGCATTTAACTTTGTGGTCCCTATATATTAACAAACCTTGTAATAAAAAATAAACGCAGTTTGGATCACATCCAGGTACTTTGTTGTAAAGATCATCTATCAAATGATTCGTATGAACTTGAGATTGATTGTTATGTAAAGGCTGCTGTATTTTAGTAAATTATACATGCTGTCATTTGTTTTCAAGGGATAGTGTATTGCTTTTCAAAAAAAGAAGCTGATGATGTGACAACGGAGCTAACGAGGCGGGGAATCAAGGCAGGCTGTTACCATGCTGATCTAATGGCTGTGGAAAGGAGCAGAGTTCATCAGGCCTGGCTTGCAGATAAAATTCATGTATGTTTTTAACATAGTTATCTCCCATCTTTTTCATCTATCCCGAAAAGGATCATCAAGTACAAGAAGCAAATAAAATAAAAAGAGGTGGATGTATTTGAAAGTTGCTGCTTTTACATAATTTCAAGTAAACAACTTGAGTCTGGTCCATTATGCATGGAAAGATCAGGGTCTGTTCATTCACAGCTGTGTGCACATTACATAGAGCTAAATTTGGTACTATTCATAGAAATTTCTAAATCCACCAAGGTTGTTCACAAAAATCCTTTTGAATAGGAATTCTGTACACTTTTGATTACAAGTATCTTGTATCTAAACACCCACATTTGTCTTTCTTTCGTTGTGTAACACTTGCCAAACAAGAAGTTGTGAGTTTGAAACTTATATTGGCATGCAAAAAAATTTTCAAACTTTTTTGTGTTCTTATGTTCAATCTTTGTTTTAAACTCACTCATCCCAATTTTTCTTTTTCACTTTTTATTCCCATCCTAGAATGGGCAATTAATCTACTTTTAACGTAGCTATTGAAGTCCTAATTGGACTTTCTGGATCCAGCAGAACCAGTATTTTAGGTAATATGTGACTTAGGCCCCCACCTCTGAGGAGGGGTATATAGTTATCCTTGTGGTTGTCTGTCCACCCATCCTTCATTCTGCCCGTCCATTCTTCTATCTGGCACTTGTTAGTGCAACTAGTCCTGCAGTTTTTGATGGATTACCACAAAACTTGGTAAATATTATGGTCACCACCTGAGGATATGCATATCGACAAATCATTTTGCTCTCACAGTTTGGCCTTTTTGTTGTGTAACGGTTTATGACAATCTCATTAGAACAACTAGGCTGGCAGTTTTTGATGGATTACCATGAAACTTGGTTGATATTATGGTCATCACATGAAGATGTTCATGTGAACAAATCGCTTTGCTTCTGCAATTTATGTTAGAATTATTGCCATTTCTGTCTTGTAATAGTGTATGACACAATTTCATTAGTGCAACTAGTCCCCCAGTTTTGACTGATTATCATGAAATAGGGTAAATTTTATAGTCATCACCTGAAGAGGTAAGAAATCACTTGGCTTTTCTGCAGTTTTTGTTAGGAAAGTTATTGCCCATTTTGTCTTGGAACTTAATATAGTGTATGACAAAATCTTGTCAGTGCAGTTAATCAAGCAGTCTTTGACGGATTACCATGAAACTTTTTACCATGAAACTTGGTGAATGTTATGTTCATTTCCTGAAAATGTGCATGTCAACAGATCTCATTGCTCATACAGTCTTTATTAGTGTTAATGCCCTTTTTGTTTGGTATCTTAATATGTTGTGTGACAGTCTGTTAGTGCAACTAGTCTTGCAGCATTTGATGGATTACCATGAATCTAGGTAAATATTATAGTCACCAGCTTAAGATGTGCATGGTGACAAATCATTTTGCCCATGGAATTTTTGTTCGATTTATTGCCCTTTTTGTACTGTAATGCAGATGTATGAGACAATCTTGTTAGAACAACGAAGTCCCCATTTTTGATGGATTGCCATGAACCTTGGTAAACGTATGTTTATCATGTGAAGATATGCATATCAATAAATCACTTTGCTTCCACAAATTTTATTAGCATTATTGCCCTTTTTCTCTTGTAGCTTAACACAGTGAATGACACAATCCTGTTAGTTCACTGTTTGCAGTGTATGCTGCAACTTAATTACAAGTTTTTCAGTGAATATCCGTAACAGGTCTGAGGCATCAATTAAGTTTACTGCAGGGATGATTAACAAGATGCATTTTGAAGTTTAATGGATGTGTCTGAGTGTCATGGATATTCACTGAAAATGAAGAATTTTTTTAATGTGCATCTAAAACTTTTAATGGTATGGTATTAAAGTTTATATGACTTTGCAGAAGCTCTTAATTACTGGTGCAGCCTTTACAGAATGCTGCTAATAATGCAGGTATGAGGAATATTATTATCAAAAAACCGAAAGCAATGGCTATAATTCAAAACAAAACGGATCCATTGTGAAAACAGCTATGGTTTAATATATCATATGATAATGCAAAATTGATGGCTCTTTGAGTTCTGAAATGTATTAGTTTTTATGACCACAATCATATCTTCAAGAATATCTTAATGAGAAGAAATTTGTACACAAAAGTAACTTCTGTAAGAAAGAGTACCATTACAAAAAGAAAGTGCAAATGCAATTAGTAGATGCATTAGAAAAGCATTTTGAAATCTACTCAGAGATGGAGTTTTGGTTTAAGTAAAATTACCAGTGAAGTTGGGTTAATCATTTTTAGATGTTTTTAATGTAGTATTTGGAAACATTGTTACTGTTAATATATTTAATTTAATTGTTTGTCTGTTAGTTTTAATTTTTTTATAATTTCATTACATGTTATTGTAAAGGAACATTGTTTGCTGGACTTGACCTTGTCCAAAAATTGAGTTCATTTCTGCTTGACCTGATTGACTTTTTTAAAATTTTGTTTTATTTCATTTATGTAAACAACTAATAATAGCTTCATTATACTCTATGTGTATGAGCTTATTAACCAAATTATTATTCAGGTAAACAAAGAAGGAGTAAATATGTTGATCCAGATCAGGGTTTTGGAGATTCCCAAGTGAATTTAATAGGCTATTATGTTTTAAATAAACAAGGCTTATTAGATCATTCAAGAAGGTTATTTTCCATTAAATAATGGTTGTTTTTAGAAAATGCTAATTGTGACCTTGAGGTCAAGCAGAGAACTATATTATCATGTAACTGAGGATTTTACCAGTTGTGCTTTAACATCTAGTACTTTCAGTTGTATTATGTTGTGACCAGTTTGGGCTGAATTTTATTTTCTTCAAGTTATTGAATTCAAGTGATTATTTTCTCTGGAAATACAAAAGTGCTCTGATAAAAGTCTTGGATAAAGACATTCATTGGAATTTATACTGAATTAAAACCTGGAATAATATTTCTGTGATTCAACAAGAGACTGTTGACACATCAGTATGATGCAGGCTATAACAGATACATCAGCGCCTTCAATTTTTAATCTCTTTGGGATTTGAACTGAATTTTATTCAGGACTTTTTATTACTAGGACTTGTGTCTTTAATTCTTGGATTATTTTTGGATTTAATTTGCAAAACCGTAATTTATTTTTTTTTCTTCTCATTTTTCACTTTGTATTCTAGGGAAATAAATTATTCGTTAAATTTTACAAAGCTTGTTGTCTTCACTCTTTTCTGTTATTAATTTTAAGAGCATAGATTCGTAACAGTTGTATCATTATGTTTGAAGCTTTTTTTACCAATAGATTGGTGTACTGCAGTCATTATTCCAGCACACAAAAAGGTGATAAAGACATTTCTGAATATTTAGGGAAGTATTAATTTACAGTTTATTTCATTAGGTTGTTGCATGAATTTTAATTAGTAGGATACTGGAATCATCTGGAAAAAAACCCAACAATTTAGTAAGTTTCAAGAAATGATATAGTACTGTAGACTATATTTGTTTTGCACACACTTTATTTCGAAATATCTCAGGAAATGTAATTGCTGATTTTGTTGTCCATTTGTAAATTTTGGTATGTTCAAACTTTTTGTTTTTGTTGCAGTAATTTTTGATGAAACATACTTTAAAATGCAGCTTTTGCTGAACAAATCTAAATTACATTGTGATGAATGAGGTTTTAAAGATAATCTAGATAAAATGTATTTTGTAGTTTTCTGAAAAGAAGTCTCATAAATTGTCACCAATTTAAAGCTAACTATAAATGTCTTGGTATTGTTTTCTCATCACATGTTTTGTACAAATGTCAGAAAGTGTTTTCCAAATAAGCATGAATGGTATTGTTTTCTCATCATATGGTGTTTGGTATGAATGTCAGAATGTCTTTTCTAAACAAGGATTAATGGTGTTGTTTTCTCATCACATGGTGTTCGGTACAAATGTCAGAATGTCTTTTCCAAACAAGCATTAATGTTACTATTTTCAGTCAAGAGCATATTGTTTAAGTTTGGAAAACTGTTAGCACACACATTCTTTAAAGTGTTTGACACAAAAATGCTGCTTATTTTATCATTTGGGCTGAAATTGTTGGTTTTAGTCATGCAGTTTTGAGAAGAATCATGCAGTCGATTTTTTCAGTTATAGCAATTTGAATTGGAGGAATGTTTCTTCTAATTGCACATAGTTGTAGCATCAGACTTTTGTTGAAAATATTTGCAAATTTAAGTTCTAAATTTAAACAAATTGTGACAGTGAATTTTATCCAATATGTTATATACTTTGCAGGTGGTGGTTGCCACAGTTGCGTTTGGTATGGGTATCGACAAGCCAGATGTGAGATTTGTGATCCACAACAGCCTCAGCAAGTCCATGGAGAATCTTTACCAAGAGAGCGGAAGAGCAGGTTAGCAAAGTAAATTCTCACTATAATGAACCTCTTTATCATAAACACCTTCACATACTGAATGCCTACATTGGATGCCAGAGAATTTGTATATAAAGAAAATATGTTGTTATGCCTTATTATAACGAACAATTCACATGGAATTTCAAGGAACTACTGTATAACATGGCACAATGTATTATGGTACTGTATGAAACATTTCATACATTAAAATTTTGTACACAAACAATAATGAAAGTTAATTTTGTAAAATTTCTATTTTTTTTGTGCAGACATTTCTATATTCTTTTAAAGTGTTTGCAGTTTTTCTTACATAAGAATAACTAAAAATTTATGATTAACAGTTTTACAGGTAGTTTTTGTACATAAAAAAAATTATTGATTTCAAAATATATAAAACAATTCAGCTGATAGTTATTATGCCACTTGCATAAATAAATGATAGGGCTATATTATACTAATCATGTCATCTGTTCATCTACTGTTAATCCTTCCATGATTGACACACCTGATGATCTGGAGAAAGCTGAAATTCTGCAGAAGGAGATCTGCTCATTACTCCGCAAGCTGGTGGTGGAGAGAGCTCACATACTTAACACCCTTAGTTTTACTCCAGGTCAGTGGGAAGCTCAGACCAGTTATAGACCTCAGTCATCTCAACAGTTACAGATCAGTACTGAGGTTCAAAATTGAGATGGCATATTCCTTAGAAAGGCTTGAATTTATGGTCCATTTAGACCTAACCAATTTGCATTTTCACATCCACATAGAACCAGTATCAAGAAAGTTCCTTTGGTTAAGGGTCCAGTGAATGATACACCAATATCAAGCACTTCCATTTGGTCTCAACATCAGCCCATAGCCTTCATGTAGGTCATCAAGTAACTTGGGTGATTATGATAGCCCCCCCCCCCCAATCAGGTGGGACAAGTTTAGATCAGGCATATTCTCCAGGTGCTCAGTGTAATGGCTGGCATGCTGTGGATAAGGGCCAGACTCTTCACACCAAGTGGTTACTACTCAGTTTTGACTAGAATAATCTAAAATCTCACAAGTTTCCTATATGGAATCTGTCCTGGGTTTTAATAAGGCTCAATTCAGATCAGTTAAGTCCTTTACCCAGGACCTCATTGACGCTGCAATCATACAAAACATGTTTCCTGACCCAAGCTTTGGCATGCAGGGTGAGCAAGTTGCATGCCTTTTCAGTGGACCTGAACTAACTCCAGTTCAGATCTGTTAGTTCCATGGACCTGATAATGCAATCAGGCTTTGTAGCCAAGAATAGGTTGTCTGTCTGTCTGCAGGCAATCATCTACTCCATCTCCTTGATCAGTACATTGAGGGAAGTTGCGATGCAAGATCCAGTATGTGCCAGGAAAGATGATTCAACCTCTCAAGCCTTAGTATTTTGCTTTGAGTGGGTGATACACTTGGCATACCCTGAGATCTCAAATGATCATAAACACCTCCTGAGTATCTCTGCTAATGAGATAAGAGTGATCTCTGCAAGCCTCACATTTTGAATGTAAAATTTCTGAGACATAATAGAAGCCATTAGCTGCCATGTGCAGTCAACCTTGTCAGGCTTTTATATGCATGATAATGGTTCACAGAGACAAGAATTGAATCTACTGTGTCTGATGTCTGCAGCCCAGATCACCACTAGACCAGTTTGACATCAGCACATCCTCCATGTAGGCGTGAGTTCATCTCTTTCACTTGATTTGCAAGGTAAGGAAAAGTAATTTATTCCCTTTTCTGGATACCGGTCATGGGTTACAAGACAGTTGTGCTGCCATCAGTTTTAGAGATTGGTTTATCATTGATCTGAGGAATCCAGCCATTGTTCTCTCAAAAAGTGACTGGGGGAAAGTTAGGATGCTCATTCATCTATTACCTCTTATTCTAACATTAATATGATTGGTGAATGTATTCAGCAGAGGAAGTAAATTTGTTAGTAAATTATGATACTCCTAAGAATATTTCCCCAATCATATTACTGTTGTATCTTTTCCAATCACATTACTGTTGAACCTTCCCAGTCATCCCCACAAATGTGAGTATCCTTTTTGATGTATCACTCAGCTTTTCACTAGTGAATGTGCAGCCCATGGCTAGCTGCCTAGCAGTGGAAAGAGGATGTAATGAGTAAGGGTTCTTACTCTTTGAGTATATGTTATAAAGATGGGAATATAGAATTTTCGTCATTCAGGGGTTGCTGGATTCGGGAGGTAGAAGAGTTTATTTGCTGATATGATTGGGTAAGTATTCTCTGAGAAACATAATTTATTAATAGATCTTTTTTTTACCATAAAAAAATCAGTGATAAGGATTATAATGTAAGAATTTTTCACATCAAGATTGATTTTGTTATGATCTTTTATAAAATTTTAGGCAGAGATGACAAGAAGTCGCACTGCATCCTGTTTTATCGGCTGCAGGATGTGTTTAAGCAGAGCTCCATGGTCTTCACAGAACAGACAGGACTGGAGAATCTATATGGAATATTGGCCTATTGTATTGATGCCAACCGGTATTTTTAAAAGTTCACCTGGTTTTGTTGATATATTGGCTTTTTAACTGTATCTAGAGGTTCTCGAAATAGAAAGGTTTACAATATCAGCATAAATATCTCAATATGCAACACAATATTGTCACATATTTCATGATGAATTGCAGAAAACCTTATTACTTTTTACTTTATGAATGATTTTTAGCTCTAGTGGTCATAGAGCTTATAGCATGGCCTGTGGTTCTTTGTCCAACATCTTTTTACTGAAGTTTATTATCACTGCTTCTCCTAAACTACTTGGAGGATTGCCATGAAACTTGACATACACACATTCATCCCAAGGTCTAGTTGGTCCTAAATGAAAATAGTGCTACTCATAAATTCAATATGGCTACCACATCAGCCATGTTGAGAATCTTATTGCTACTCTTCCTGAATGAATGTAGTTTTTGCTAAAAGACTTCTAATGATGTCAGGTTGTTGCTAAATGAAAATGGTGCCAGTCTGATGTCCAGTAAGACCACAGTGGCACTCTACAGTTTCGTATTTTGCATAGGGTTAGAATTTTAAAGAAAAAGAATTTCCCCGGGTTCCCTCACTGGTTATACTGGCTATTTAATAAAGACCTTGTATATCTTAAGTATTGTTCAAAGAACCTTTAATTCCCTTTATTTTTGTGTATGATTGATGGGTGTAATATGGGTTATAGAGTATACAGCTTGGCCTTACTCCAGATGTGCACCTTTCAAAAAACTGCTAGCTCCACTTGGTCATTTTCACTTCCTGAACTTCAGAGGTAAATTGTAGAAAAAAGAACCGATAACTTTTTTTACATTTTATATATTTGGTAATTCATTGCACTTTTAGAAGCTGGTATTGTCTAGTCTGGCAAAATTCATTTTCCCTATTTAACTAGCTGCTAAGGATAGTGTACTTTAGACAAATTCAGGCTGATATTTTGAGCACAAGGGAGCAGTCATTTTAGTTAGCAGTGTGCTAAGATCATTTACAATTTCCAAAAGTACAGTATCCAAAGAAATGTCAGCCACATTACATTAAAGTAGCATAGAGGTATGCCAACATTCTCTCCACAGCGCATGTTTTAAATGCAAACAACTTCACCTTAAATACATCACTCTCTCAAAAGTACATAATAACTGGTGAGCTACTTGCTACTCTTCCTGAATGAATGTAGAGTTTGCTAAAAGACTTCTTATGATGTCCGGTTGTTGCTAAATGAAAATGGTACCAGTCTGATGTCCAATAAGACCACAGTGGCAGCCATCTTGAAAATCTTATTATTGCTACACATCTTGAATGGAAAGTCTAGTCAGCTTAATTTTCACCAGAAGACTTCTTACAATGTCTAATTGATACTAAATGAAAATGATTCCACTCAGACATCCAATATGTCCACTATAGTGACCATCTTGAAAGTCTTATCACTGTTCTTCATTTGATGGTCATTTCATTTTGGGGTTTTCAGTAAAAGTTATGATGTCTAGTTAGTTCTAAAGGAAAAACGTGCAGTTCTGATGCCCAATATGACTTCCATAACGTCCATCTTGAAAATTTTATTGCTTCTCCACCTGAATGAGTTTTTTTTATATCTGATTGATCCTGAATGAACATGATGCTCATCTAACCTCAGTTATGGATGGCATGGCCACCATCTGAAACTCCTGTTGCTACTTCTCCAGAATTGATAGTCATATTTATATTTTCACCAAAGACTTCTAATGATATCAGTTGGGTCCTACATGAAAATGGTGCCCCTCAGACATCCAGTATTGCTGTGACATTGAACATACTGAAAATCTTGTCACTAATTCTCCTGAATGGATTGTCATACATGCCAACCATTATGCTTTTGGCGTAATCATAATGCTTTTTTCATTACATTACGCCTTAGGTGTAAACGTATATGGATTACGCGATTTCAGTATATCCCCCTTCCAAAAAAAATCAATAATTTGTTTTCTCATTTTTATTGACATCCCATTAATCCCACAGACTGTATTCTAGAAAAGACGGCTTCTGTGTAACTACGATATATAAGTACACTTGTCCATAGACTTGCATGCACTTTCCTAACAGTATTATGTTCTGTTTATAGCAACTGTCCTATTTCCTAGAAACATGCTCGTTTCTACTTTCAGACTTTTGACTTTTGGATTCTATTTACAGCAGCTGTATGGCTTAGTTAGGAGTGAACAGACCAATTTTTAATCTTTACTTGCAGATTCTTTGTTCTAATTCATATTTGGTACAGAACCAGTCTATAGGATATTTGTCGCGAAAAGTCAGTCAGATTTATTCAAGTCAATGCGTGTGCTAGAGCAAAAATGTTTTTCAAATAATTTCACAGATGGATTAAATAAAGATGAAAAACCAATTCAGAGATGAATACATGAATTACATAACACAGCGTTCCATTCTAGGGCAGATTCACACCCATTGCAGGCTGTGTGAAAAGGATTTTGATATTATTCATGGTGGTAAATTTGATGTGGAGCAACACTTGAAAACTAAAGAAATCTTGAATTATACTAACTCCAGTACTAAGGTAACTTTTTTTTTAACAGCAAAACTCAATTGTGGACACGAATGTTATAAATGCAGTGGTGTTATTTACTGAGTTCTTAATAGAACATGGACTACCCCTAGCGGTAGAAGACTTACGTTGGTCCTTGGATCAAACGGATGTTTCCTAATTCTAAAATTGCAGAATACATGTATGTGCAAGAGCAAAATCATCTGATGTTGTTCGGTGTTTAGCTGAAGATACTTCACATAAAGGTCTACCAGAGTGTAATACACACTATATATCAGAATGTTCATTTTTTGCTAAATAACTCAGAAATGTGCATTAAAAATGCATATTTTAACTCACAGAGAAGAAAATGAAGATAATGTGTGCATTTATCGATGTTTTATGGAAAACGCTCCGGAAATACTTGTATACTTCCAGTGATAATAGGATTTCCGGATGTGATGTACTGTCGGGAAGTCCCTCAAGTTTAGTGTATGTGGTGATGATGGCTGAATCTAGTGATGATTCATGCGAATTTACAGCAAATTTGTCCTGCTCATTTTTGTCGTGTGAGGAAGGTGAACTCCTAGAAGATGGCGAATGTAATAAATCTTAAGAAGATTCTGCTCGCTGAGATTAGACAGTACCAATTTAAGCCCGAATGAGGTGAGAACACGGATGAGGACCCTAAAGAAAACATAGGGCATAATGAGGCTGAGCAGCGCTTGGGCTATTCATTCTGGTAATTACTATTATCATTATGGCAGTTATTATTATTATTCTTTCGTTAATGTTATTTCCCTTTCATAATGAAAAGAGAAGGGCATGAATTTGGGCAAAACTTGGATGTCTTCAGAGCAGATTTTCATGTGGGCGTGGTTCATCAGTAACTAGTGGTGTTAGAAGTTAAACAGTTAAGACTCAGGCTGTGAGAGGTGTAGAAATAAATACTTTATTAACTTTATGACAAGCTTGTTCTTTTAAACCTAGATAAAATGCAGACCCCGAATGTACTTTGGGTGTGATTGTTTACTACTCTCCACAGATAGTAAAATTGAAGAAGTTTATTAAAATAAAAAATAATCATCAACCTGGTGTGTCCAGATGTTTAACAAGCATATATTTTCTCAGTGGGTCTAGGTGTATAATACTAGTGGCAGAGAAAGTATATAGATTTATGGGGAAACTAATCTTGAGAATAACACATAAATTTATTGTGGTAGAAAAGGTAGAACAAAAGTTTAACCATACATCACATATACATATATTTCATACTTTAACATGCAAGAACTTCTCATACATTTTACCCACAAGTTTGCTATCTAACACAATAATGAATGATGGAGTGTATTTACCATGAATATTGGTGTACCTGTGGAAATTGCAGCAGTAAAGAACTAGTCGAGAAGTGTAGATGCTGTCAAGAGATTATGATTTTGAATAAGACTGAGGAGGTCAAGGTGGATTGTATCATTGATCATCCAAGATTTCATACAGTTTGCTTGGATGAACATGCCCTGGAAGCAGCATACTGTGCCTACATTCAGCAGTATGGAAATTGCAAGGAAATCCTGTCCAAGTACATGAACACTTGTAGGCAAAATATTCTTACAGTAGTTATGGTACCACTATCAAGGTCAATTTTGGGACAGGTGATTGCTTTATATGCATGTGAAAATTATGCTTAAAATTCTTTTTCATAAAATCACTCCTTTATTGACAAAATGTATCAGTACTATCACTTTTCTTGAGTGGAGAATTTTTACCCAAACCTTTCATTTTGATAATAGATCGTGATAAAATCATTCATCCATTATCTTGGAAATTCTCATGAAAAATTCTTTAATCCTCTATAATTTCATTTCTTGAACAGATTCTATACTATGACATTAAAAACATATTGCTGTCTGTTCATGTTCACTCTTGATTCATTTAGCTTCTTAACACTGGTTGTAGTAAAATTGAATTTTATGCTAAAGGCATTGACTTTGAAAACATGAATGAAGTAACAGAAAACCAGGATACATGAAATAACATAACTTTATTCAAGTTTAAAAATTTGCTGTATATTCTATTTTCAGTCATAATAGATACATGGCTGCATAGAGGTGGCAATAACTGTCTATCAACTGACTCCGGCTTCCTGGCCACTTCCTCCAGCACTACCATCAATTCTTCAACATAGTCTGAAAAAAAAATTGTTACTCCAGTAATTCAAGAAACTGAAAAATGTCATCCACTGCCTGTATTTATACTGACAATATACCAAAGAGAATTAATGGAATTGGAAACAAGACTTAAACAGTATTCATTTTAACATACATATATATCATAGTTTAATGAATGCATGAATAATAATAATAATAATAATAATAATTTTTGTTGCGATATATGATTTTGAATATGTGCTACAAAAAAGACTGTGTTAGCTTTGTTTTGATTAAAATCTTTCAAGTTCAAGTTGCATTGCTTTAGTTAGTTTCTCCCTTCAGTGTGTGTATGTACAGGGTGGTGGAGGAGGGGCCAGAAATATTAATTGGGGGGGGGCTGACTGTATTCCTAGTGATATATTCACTGTCCAACTTTAATATAACTTTATAGAACTGTTATATTACTATATGTGCTTGTATACGAGTTTTTTCAAATGGTATCATTCAGTGTAGTAAAAATTGCAATATCTACATACCCTTGGCTACATGTCACACATCATAATAGTGTGTGACTCTCATATTCTCTCTGATCCATTTCTGTATCTGAACATGCCTGTCTGTAATAATAGTGTCCACCTCCACACTGTGGTTCTGTAGTTTTTTATGGCTCTAGAAAGTCCCTCTTTCTCCATGTCGTAACTACTCTTCACTTCATTGATTTGAAGAAAAGAGAAAAAAAATGTGTTGAGCAAAATTAGTTAATACAATGTTATATGTTTCATTTGTTTGTTTTTTCTTAAGTATCCTATCAGTCTGACATTGAACAGCAATACTGCATGATGGTGTATCTAGTCCCTGTAATAAGAGTATGAAAAATGTGTTTCATGCCTTTGCAGTAGATTGGTAGTCACACATGAAGTCTTTGGATGTCTGAACAGTAGTTGCCAAATGCACCAAACCTTTTTGCTTACTTTTACACCTAAGGGTTGATCATAAAGTTTGACATATTACCAATACATCGTAGTTTTTCTGCAATAAAAACAATTATATAACTTTATTATTGACTCATATGCTGATACAATTTGTGAGGCCTTAGGAGCCCATATCAGCTATGAAGCTATACAAACCATGTAAACAGGGAATGAACGGAAAGCTCATTGTGATATCAAAATGCACCACAGGATAGGTCACACCATCTACTGTCTTTGGTTCTTTCTAGTGCATTATCTTACGGGTGCTGGTTCTCAAAATTCTCATTCAGTACCTAAAAAAAAGATATATATATATATATATATATATATAGAGCAGCTTTAGAAGGTAAAATCTTTACACTGACAGCATTAAAGTGTTTAAAAAAATTTCTTTTAACTATGGTTCTGTACATATTGTGAATAATAATACTTTACTCTCCACATTAAACGGACATTGGTATTCACACTCACAAGCAGTGGGTTGTGGGTTTGGCTCTGACCTAGACCATCATCCATTGACACGGTGTATATTCTGGCAAACAAGGTAATTTACTCCCAGTGCCTCAACAAGAAGGGGTAATTAGCCTTTACAATTAAACACAATACATCAAGTATTCACAACATTTTGGCTTTAGCAGAAAATTGTTTTGTCATTATTATTATTGTTGCACAGGCATGAAATAAGCATGGGCATGCAAATTAATTTTTTTGTTGGGGGGGATAATAATGGGGGAGTGGGCAAAACTAAAATCCAAGGGTCACACACACACACACACATTCATCATGGTAAAGCAGGATTCATTTTGGTGGGTAGTGGTGGGGCTATTATGGTTTGCAGACACCCTCCCACTAAAATCGCCCTCTCCCTTTGATTGTTCTTTTGCTAGGTATATTTGTGGTGAGGGGTAGGGGCTGATGACCAATAATATAGCAAGATAAAGATGTATAAATATTTTACCCCCGCTAGCTCTCACTTCTGTACAAGCTTCTCTCGGTCTACATGTTGTTAGCCCTGCCAAAACCCTTCGTTTTTGTTGATCTGGTGTTCACTGACTCAATTATCTGGCGAGAAAACATGCTTGGTGCTGCATTTGGCAGGAGTCATCTGATGGTTGTAATACCAAGTGACTCTTTAATTTTATTGACAGTATCGAAATCGTCATCTCTCAAATGGTCACTGCAGACTATCTCGCCTGTCACTGGTCGGATAACACACTGTCACAACTACTGAATACAACTGATAACGAAAGTAGAAATGCACAGTTCCCTACAGCACGTCACTTCCGCTTTGACTTACAGAAATTGCAGAGCATGAAATCGGCTAGGAGCATTCTTCCTTGTGCGATAAAAAAATTGATGTTTTGTTGTCATTAATTTCATTAATGATGAGGTATTTGACATAATACCTTTAAAAATCACATCTAGAAGATTAAGTTTATCACATAAAAGAAAGTTGTGTGAGCACACTAGTAGACCTTTAAAATTGCAGAAGCCATGAAAATTGGGTCGTTTAGTATTGTGACAGATGGGAGTAGTAATTATGATGACAAAAAGTTGTACTCGGTCTGTGTAAGAGACTTTGACAACGGAAAGGGCAAAGTCAGAGTGCTCTTATTTCATAACCAGAATTAACAGTAAATTCCACTGTAGAAAACATTTTGATTTGCGTAATAATGTTTTGAATAAACTTGATATAAATTGGCAGAACTGTATGGGGTTTTCAGCTGATAATGCATCAGTGATAACTGAAATTCATAAAGGAGTTTCATTCTATATTTTGAAAAAGGTCTCATCACTGTACATCACAGGTTGTCTCTGTCATTTCATGCACCTTGCTGCATGAAAGGCTGCCAATAAATTAGAAGGAGAATGCCTGAAGTATCAAGTTGGCATTCTACCTGACAATGTACTTCATGTGTTGATTTTTTTCATCTTTTTTCCCAGCTAAACGATCCAATAACTGGAAGATATAAATTTCCTCTTCTTTGTCAGGTTATGAAAGGAATATTGGTTCTTTACCATTCGAATGATGGCAGTGAGAGATCGTACTGTATTGTTAACAAAAATAAAACTGAATTCAGATCCAGGCTCAGTAATCTAGTACATAGTGCTCAACTGGTGTGCAAAACTTTCATAGTCTCAGCTGGTACAAAGTATTTTGAAATGCAACACGAGTCTGTTGCTTTTTAAATCTAAAGGTGCTACAAATAAAAACTTGAAGCAGTAATTGATGTTTAAAGACAATAGGTGTTAATAAAAATCATTTTGTACATATGCTTATAGAATTTGTATGATATTATATGTGGATTACTCTTTTTCTTCTCGGATTACTCTTTTTGTCTTCTTGGATTACACTTTTTCCTCACCAGGGGTTGGCATGTATGGATTGTCATATTGCATTTGGATTTTCACCAAAGGTCCTCTAATGTCATTTAGTTTGTACTAAATTAAAATGTTGCTGATATTAGATCGAAAATATTTGAAAATCTTCTAACTTGAGATTATCAGAATAGTTTCAACAAGAAATGGACTTGTCTTGAATTCCTAGAAATTCTTTTTGGACAGTAGAACATAAGCCCCTTTGATGGACTCTTGTATTTATTTTGTTATCTGCTAAAGATGATTAGATGACTGATAGTTAAATCAGTCACTATTGTGATTGTGACTGTACATTATAATGGAAGGTAGAATTATAATAATTTAACTCGTTTGTTGATAAATAAATTGGTCTATATGATACTTTCTCAGTGAGGGACTGGATGTTGTTATTGTTTCATTAATAGCATAGAAAGATGATTATAAGCTTAGATATATATTGGACTTTTCTGCATGTCAGATGCATTTTCTGTATGTCAGATGCATTTTCTGTATGTCAGATGCGTTTTGTTTATGCTACCTTTGTTTTTATTTCTTTTGAGTCGTAAAGTTTTTTTTTTAATGGGTAACAAGTTGTTTATGAACTTTCTTCCAGATGTAGAAGATCTGTGATTGCCAGCCATTTTGGTGAAGTGTGGGACAAAGCCCATTGTAATGGCATGTGTGATCACTGTGACCCAGCAAGGCAAAGTATGTACCCTTGTCATGTAAGAGCCATTTTTGTTTTGCCAGCTCATAAAAAAAAACAATACATGGGATAATTATGTTCAGGTTGTTTGTTGGAGCATCAGCATGACATTAAGCTCCATAATCTGATAATCTTTTTCTGACAGAGTTGTTGTAGTGTGCTTTAGACTTCACTTTTGTTAGTAGAAAACAGCATTATATGGAACAGTTGTGAGCTAACAGTAAGACAGTATTCGAAGTACAAAAACACAGGGTCATGTAATGGCTAACTTTATATGATCATTAGCATGTTTGTTAGTAATACCAAAATGCTGTCAAACAACAAAAGCCTTATCTGTTATTGATTTGGACTGAATTAATATTTCTCCTTCAAATACATTCCCCAATCACATTACATTAGGAATATTAACCTGCTACCTCGTGAATCCAGCCCTACTAAAAGATGAAAGTTGTCTTGTCCGGATAGCTCATATAAACAAAGGGCAATAACTCTTGCCATTACCTCCCCTTGCCACAACCAGGTGTTGTAAGATTTTAGCTTCACTGCTGTACTGAAAACATTGTACATTTTAAATCAGACAATCCAAGCCAATTTAGTGTTCAGATTGGACCATACAAACTTACATTGTGGATTTACTGCATTGTCCTGCAGGTGGTATACACATTTATTTTGCAATTTCTGCCAAATTTGAGTGACTTTGTCACCTTTATGGATTTTGTCTATTTAAGACCACATTATACCACGTTATCGTTAACCGCATGTTGTCATTTAAGAGTTAGCATGACACTATTTTCGCTTGCTCCATTAGTAACAGAGTTGGTTTTAGCAAGTTATTAACATGCTGCATTGCTAAATTTATGCTTTGTTTTCCTGGACAACATTGGTGGCCTAAGTGTTTAGAGCATCTGCCTTGTATGATGAAGGTCATGGGTTTCGAACCCAGGCCAATTCAGACTTATAAAAATGGTACTAACACTCAGCATTAAGAAGTTAGTGTTAGGGCTGGTTGTCCTGGTGTCGGGATAATGTGACTCGGTGGGACATGATGCTAAATGTCTGTGGCTTGATGACCCAGTGTTAGACATCACTATAAATTGCCACACCAAGACATTGTTGTGATATAACAAATTGTTAAAGCTACATTAAAAGTCCAAATCAAATGCATACACACTTTGTTTTTCCTTCTTTTGTCATTTCAGTAGAAATGCATGAAGTGCGTAAGTTCAAAGTTTAGAAAGCCTCAAATGCAACACTATTTTCATTTACTCCATTAATAACAGGAAATATATTAGCGAGTTAGTAACATGATTATTGCTTTGTTTTCTCTTGTGTCATTTCGGCAGAAATGTCAACTAAATGCAATAAATGCAACTTAAGAGAATGGAGGTCTACCATGACTTGTTTTGTATATAAGTTTATATTGTCTATGACATGCAACATGTGTAATACGGAGTAAGTCAAGAAAGACCACTTAAAGTTCATATCTGGTGATTTTAACTCATTGGGGGACTGGCAGCCCAGAGGGTGCAAGTCCCCTTGCATATCCAAACATGGCCCTTGGGCCTATGAGTCAGGATGCATGAGGGTTCTGTACCGGATCTATTGGATCCAACTGATGATACCACTGCACCATTAACGGCTGTCCAGCTTGTCATGGACTGTGCAGCCATCCCAGCATGGGGACCTTTTCATTGTCATGGTCCAGCCAACTAGGATGTTTAGGAATTTTGGTGACAGATCTGTCTGTCTAGCTTCACCATCAGTGACATACCTTTACTGTGCCAGAGATTTCAGTGAGAAATCTGTCCATCCAGTCAGGTCCTTGGAGTGGCTGGTATTGGTGATAGCTGGATTGTCTTCTATATTGCCAGCATCAAGGCTGACAATATACTGGGCAAACCAGCCGGCATTTCCAGACTTCTGAATGTTCACTGCTTATCCACAAGGGAGAGCTTGTGACATTTTCAAATAGGATGAACTTGGAGTCGTCGATGCCACCTGGGATGACTTATTCAGGGCTGTAAGCGGACCCAGATTGGGACTCAACTCAGTGAGTCTGACAAAGCTCCTTCAAATCAACCATACTCAGATATGACCATGGAATGAACTGAATTTAGCTTTAAGGCCAGTCAAGGAAATTTATAAGGTGTTGGCAGCTTCAGAATGCCTCCTCCCCCTACTGCTACTGAAGACTATAAGTTAAAGCATTGGAAGATTTTGATGCGGAGGAAGAGAAGCCATCCTTCTGACTTCATCCCCAATTAGCTAAAATTAAGGAGATCAGTGACTGGCTTTTGGGTTGAATTGGTGACCAGGGAAATTCCAGGGCTTTCTTCTCAGAAAGCCAAGTCTCAGTGATATTCTCATCTTGCTGGTATAAAACTCTATGTCCTCAGTGTTAGTTTTGGCCACATTAGCAATCTTCCAATTTGTGAAGACATCTGACCATAGCCACGTTTGGGAGGTGACGGGTAGGATTGTTAGGGTCATTAACTGGGCAGCTCACAATACCATAGCTAATGCCTTGATGGCTTCAGCAAGCTTTGACCTTATACAACATGATGCATGTCTGTGATCCATATCACTCAAACCTCATCTTACTCTCCTGTTATGGATGACCCCATTTGGAATGCCATTGCTTTCTGGAGGAAGAATTGAAGACGTTCAGAGGCAGGCAACTCAGGAACTGCCCCCTCCAACTCGCCGCTCAACTCACACAGGCATTTGGAAACATTTAGTCCCCACCAGTGGAAAGGGATGTTAAGTAGTCTTGGGACAAGGGATCTTTTGAGTCAGATAAGCACCATTATCAATCCCAATTTAATGCCAGGAGAGAATATTCTAACCAACCTAGGAGACAATCATACAGAGGCGGTAAGAAACCAAATTTCTCCACCTTCAAGCCTCCTAACCATAAACATTGACCTACCCTCCCAACCACCTGCAGACAGCCTACCTGTGGGCAGCCGACTCCTGCAATTTCAGGCTAATTGGATCACCCTATTCCCTCAGAAAAATGATTGGGCAATCCAGGCAATTTTGGAGGGGCTTTGGGTTTCATTTACCCAGCCCCCTCCACTTTCTTCCTCTCCCCTCTTCAAGGATGTACCATCAGATCGGGAGAAGGATGTCTTTCTACCACAGGAGATAAGGTCACTCACGAAAAAGTAAAAAAAGCAACAGGTGATGGAGATTGTGCAAAGACCACAATCTTGGGGTTTTTATTCAAGACTTTTTTATTCGAAAAGTGAATGGCAAGTTCAGGCCCATAACTGACTTGAGTTGCCTCAAACAATTCATTTGCACCTCTGAAATTCAAGATGGAGATGGTGAGATCAATCCATCTCTCCATCCAACGGAATGAGTATACCATCAGTCTCAATCTGAACAACACATATTTTTACGTCCCTATCCACCCTGCATCACGGAATTTCTCCGTTTTGCTACTGCCACAAGGTTTATCAGTTCCGAGGCCTTCCCTTTGGCCACAACATCAGCCCTTGTGCTTTTACCAGGGTTATAGATTGCATCTTCACCCTGTTCCAATCAACATCATCTACAACAACAGCAGCATACCTGGACGACACCCTCCGGAAACACATGGCAAGTTCTATCCTACTCCAAAGCGCGAATGATCTCCTCTCTTGCTCAGATCATCTAGGCTTTCTAGTGAACGGGGAAAAGTTTAACTGCCATCCATCCCAGAATTTTGTCCATCTGGGTATGGAGTTTTTCACCAACCTGGATTTGGTGCGGCTTTCTTGTGTTCACTCTCATCAGAATCATCAAAATCATTGAGTCCGTTTCTGATAGGACTTGGATTTCAGCGAGAGTTCTTGCAACTCCTTGGATTATTCATTGGGGCAGTGGACTCGATCATGCTTGGTTGTCTTTTTATGCACCCCTTACAAATGACATTGCTAGCACAATGGCACCCCTTTTCAAGTCCCCTTGATCAAACAGTCATGATCATGAATGAGTTATGGTCATTCCTGCGTCAGTGGTGCAACCCAGGTTGGCTGACTGGGGACCCTGCTGGAGAAGCCCTAAGCGGAAATAATGGTATGTACCAACGCCAGTACATACAGTTGGGGTGCCCACCTGTTGCCAGACTTACTGTCAGCGGCACGTGGGAGCCAAAGGAGCGCAATCTACAAATCAACCTTCTAGAAACGCAGGCTATTATCAATGCCTTTCACTTCTGGAAAGATTGAAACTCAGGCAAAGTGGTCCTTGTATGAGTCGGGCACATTCTCAGCAGACTCAGTGTCTTGACCGACACTCTTCCAGGAAAGGTCAAGTCCTTCACACTAAATGGTCTCTTCTTCAATTAGTCTTTACTTGGTTCTGTGTACCTTGGAGGGGGGGGGGGTCCGATGACTGGCCTTTTTGCGACAAGGTGGAATCACAAATTACCCACCTTTGTTTCTCCTGTCCCAGACCCAGAAGCTTTGGCTGTGGATGCACTGTCAATCATTTGGGAGGGGTTGTAGGCATTTGCCTACCATGCCGTGGTCCTGATACAGAAAATAATCCAAAAGTTACAGGGTCAGAAATGCACAATGATTCTGTTTGTTCCTCTCAAATGGGACAAGTCCTAGGTCATTGATCTACTTGATCTAGCTATAGATCTGCCCAGGGAGATTCCGGCCAACCTAAATCTTCTCGAGTAACCATGGTAACAGGTGTTCCATCCCCCAGACCGTCATCTTCTGCACTCTTGGTGCTTATCAGGGCAGCCTTGCAAGGCAAACAATTTAAACCTTTGATTGTGGAGAGAATTGAGAGAGCAAGAAGGTCCTCCACTCTGAAGGCTTACGAGGGAAAGTAGTGTGTTTACAGGGACTGGTACCATACTTAAAACATCATCCCTCTGAAAGCCTCAATCCCTCAAATGGCCAACTTTTTTCTCTGACTCCTTGAAGAGAAACAGTTGGCTCCAATTACTATCAAAGCAATGCTCCATGATCTAAGACACATTCTGGTAATATGGCAGTGCGTTATTTTAGACATGATAAGACCTTTCAGATCTTTTAGCCAATTTTGTTCTCAATCAACCAGAGTTCCTCACCCTGTTCCCAAGTGGAATCTGTCCTGGATTTTAACATGGTTCAATTTGAACCTTTAGGACACACTTCGCTACAGGGACTGTCATACAAAACAGGTTTTCAGGTCACATGCCTGGAGTGGAGTTAATTGGTCTTGAGGGTTTAAGAAATTCTCCTAAGAAATGTGCTATGGTCAATGGGTGTGAGGCAACAGTTATTAAAGCTTTACATTTCATATTTGAGAAGTGAAGTTGATGCTTTGCTTAGTCCAAAATAAAAAATATACATTGATCAAACCTAGTGGTCAATCCAGGTCAGTAATATTTATTGATCAAACCTAGTGAATGTATTGCTTGGCTAAGTTAGGATGGTTGACAATTTGGAATGATAGGCTGCCAGTACATTCCTCTAAATTTCTTTTTTCTTTCCCAGATGTAGCATTAAAAAATATGGATTTATTCAGCTTTTAGGGAATAGAAAGAAATAGAAAAGCAAATGCCTTGGCTGCTAAGTTACTTCAAGAAATGCCCTTATTGGGCATAGTCTTACCTCATTTAATCTTTCACATAATAGATATCAGTACCAATTAAAAACAAGTCATAAGCCAGATGGGTGGGCCCTGTAGAAATTTGCTGGCTTCAGTGGTATACATGTATACAGTACATATATACATGCTTTTTTGCAACAAAAAATATTGTTAAGGCTCAGTTTTGATTTTATTTTTTATTTTAAGAGTCCACCCAGAAGAAGGATGTAACTAAATATTGTCAAGACGTGCTGACTGTTCTTGACCATGCAAAGAGACTGGACCAACGACTGACAGCCATTAAAGTACTTGAATCCTGGATGCAGAAGGGACCAGTCAATATGCGTGTCAAAGGGGTGGAGGCCCCATCAAGTAACATTCTAACCTTGGAGAGGATACTGGCTTACATGCTTATACGGGGTTATATAAAGGAAGATTTTCACTTTACCCCATATTCAACTATCAGCTATCTAGTCCCAGGTAAAGAGATGGTTAATTGCATTTAATATTTCATTCCAGGTACTGTAAAAGTACGTAAGAATCTTGCCTCTTTAGTTAGTTACCATATTGAATAGCTTGATATTGCATCTGTTGAGCCACCCTCTTCAGTCACCATATTTCATTTCCTCCCTACCGCTCCGGTGGCCTAGTGGTTAGAGCGTCCGCCTCGGATGCGGGAGGTCGTGGGTTCGATCCCCGGTCGAGTCATACCAAAGACTTACAAAAATGGTACTAACAGCTGCCTCGCTTGGCGCTCAGCATTAGGAAGTTAGTGTTAGGACTGGTCGGCCTGGTGTCAGGATAATGTGACTGGGTGGGACATCATGGCACATGTCTGCGGTATGATGCCCCAGTGCTAGACATCACTATAAACTGTCACACTGCAGACATCGTAGCGATATGACTGAAAAATTGTTAAAGCTACTTTAAAAATCATAATCACATCACATCACATCATTTCCTCCCAGCAACATTAAACTCTTGTTTTTCTTTCCTTCAGTTTATAAATAGTAGCTTTTCTTTCATGTTTCTAATAGCTGGGTGTTTCGTATATTTTTAATAGCTATAGCTGTTAGCAGACAACTAAAGAAACAATTTGATTTTTGGAGACTATAATGACCAGGCTTGACAATCAAATAGCTTCTCGACTTGAGTATGTACTTAACTCAGAAATATCCTCCTCCAATACACAAAGTGAGACTTAACTCATTAACCCCTGGTGCCTTGTTTACACATCAGAAGGTAGTAACCTACTTCCGAGCTCTGTAGTGTCAAGGTCATTTAAAATACACTAAAGTGGGTGGTATTATAGAAAGGTAGACAGATGTAGCTCTCCAATGATACAAAATAATCTGGACATTCTAGTTGCACTACAAAATACATAGGGATAAACGTAATTGTTTGGACCCAATTTTTTTTCCACCAAAAATTTGCACATGGTTGGAATCCGATTTTGTGTCCAGATTTTAGACTTTTTGGCCTCAGATCTTAGGCAGACCAGTCTAAACTGCACACAGACAGGTGAATGTTTGCAAAAAATTAGGATAAGATGGGCATTTGGAATAAAGAGTGGTCTGGATACAAAAATGATGGGTCCATTAAGCAAAAAAAAAAAAAGAACAACTTTTACCCTTCTGCTCATGCGTGAGCGAAATAGCCAATGAAAACAATGATGTTTCTAACACAACTAGGCATTAGGTTAACCAGAAATCTCTAAGTCGATGTATTAGGATGTATTCAGAAATAGCCCCCAAAATGTGTTTCCTACTCGCATTTCAGGTAAAAACGACAAAAACCACCAGGGGTTGATGAGATAATATCAGTACCTCAATTAGACACTTCTGAGTTATCAACCTGTTTGAAAAAGTATATTTAATACAACTATCCCTTTTTCAGTTTGCAAGTATTAACAAGTACACTCAAGACTCGATATTTTTTATGCTTCATAACTTAAATATTTTTTTACATATGAAATGTCCCAAAATTATATTTTATTACAAAGAAAAATATATCTTTTTAAAATAGATCATTTGTACATTTCAGAATCTAAGATTTTAAATGCTGTACTTAAGCACAATGGATAAACAATTTTTTTTTTTTTTAAGGACCCAAGGCAAAATTGTTAAGCATGGGAATGGAAAATGTGACCATGGATTTTATTTCATCTAGCAGCCAGACAAATGAAGCCTCACTAGCAGCAAGTTCATCGATACACCCTGAACCCAAAATTAAGAAATCCTTAGCAACAACTTTAGCTTTAAACCCACCGAAACCAAAGTTGGTTGTTATTAATAATGAGAAGTCAGCTTTCTCAGACATGAAATTCGCTGACAGCACTGTAGCAAATTACAATGGTAATAAAGATAACCCCTCTCATGCTAATGGTGAGGGAGATCACTCTACCCAGAAAGGTGGAATCATTGTTAGTGACAAAAAGACTGGAAATAAACTGAAGAAAAGAAAGCCAGTTATTGTGTATAGTGATGAAAGTGATACAGATGATATGGATTTTGGAGCAAATATCTTGACCGCCAAACCCTCGAAAGCTAAGAAAGCTTTGCAGGACAAGTCATATCCATCAAGCAGCACTCAGGACACCATGACAAATGCGGATGCTGTATTTTTAGACAGTGATAGTGACTTTGGATGAGCACCCCTTCAGGTCATGCAGGACAAAGATTACTTAATATGACCTGCTAAGTCAGGCATTGGGCTCAGTGAGCCATGTCCAGTAAAGTACGTTGATGTGGATGGGTCACACTTTAGCCTGATATCTTTGTTCTATGGAATACCAGAACTACCTGCCAATCATGAGGCACAATTACCCCTTTTACACTAAAGTATGTACATGATAATGGAATACACATTGGCCTGATATTTTTGTTCCAGGAACTACATGAACTGCGTGCCAGGAATTAGGCACAATGAGCCCATTTACACTTAAGTATGTGTATGTTATGGAACACACATTAGCCCAGTTCCATTGTTCTAGGTATTATTGTAGGTATGTTTGATAACTATTTTTATTTGTTAGAATCATTTAAAAATCTTCAGAAGTTTTATCAATGTTATACCAATATTTTATCATAATGGTATGATTATTGTACAAATCAAAGTAATCAGAAATGCGGAAGTACAAAAGCAAGAGATTATTTCCTAAAACTCTTGGACAGTTTGACTAACAGGATGACACTTGTTATTAGTAATTCTACACAACACATTAAGCTTTTTATTACTTCCCACCATGATACTGGTAGGGGCATATATTGTTAGTCTTTCTGTCCATCACATGTTGTTAGGTCTCATGTTTATACCAATTTTTAGGCACTGTGTTAGGGCATCTGATTGCTACTAACACATTTGAATTTGTTTTGGTCTGCAACATGTTCTTATTTGAAGAAAAAAATTTGAGGTTCATAACTTGAGCATAAGATAAAAATAAAGTTGGATGCTACATACATCATGATTTTACTCAGACACAGAACCCCAAGATTGCAACCAAGATTGCAACCAAGATTGCAAACAATTCTTAGACTTAGACACATCTCAGGGTTCTGATATTTGATTTTCTATTGCCAAATCATTGATCAGTCAGACATCACATTTCAGTCTGAGTTGGAGTGTGAACATATTTTTTTGTATAATCCTCATGTTTGATTGGCTGGTCAGTTGTGGTGAATACTAATAATATAGATCAAAGATACTGGTAATATTGATGTAAGGTACCAGTAATATAGATCTAAGTACCAGTAACATAGATCTAAGGTACTGGTAATATAGGTCTAAAGTACCAGTAATGTATATCTAAGGTACCAGTAATGTAGATCTAAGGTTTCTGGTAATATAGATCTAAGGTACTGGTAATGTAGATCTAAGGTACTGGTAATATAGACCAAAGGTACCAGTAATGTAGATCTAAGGTTTCTGGTAATATAGATCTAAGGTACCAGTAATGTAAATCTAAGGTTTCTGGTAATATAGATCTAAGGTACCAGTAATGTATATCTAAAGTACTGATAATATATATCAAAGGTATTGGTAATATAAAATCTGAGGTACTGGTAATAAAGATGTAAGGTACTGGCAATAAAAATCTAAGGTATCAGTTATATAGATTTTAAGGACCGGTAATATAGATCTAAGGTACTAGAAATATAGAGCTAAGGTACTGGTAATATAGACATAAGGTACTGTTAATATACATCTAAGGTTACTGCACCAGTAATAAAGATCTAAGGTACTGGTAATATAGATCTAAGGTACTGTAAATATAGATCTAACGTTCTAGTAATATAGATCTAAGGTACTTGTAATATAAATCTACAGTACTGGTAATATACATCTAAGGTACTGATAATATACATCTACGGTACTGGTAATATATATCTAAGGTACTGATAATATACACCTAAGGTACTGGTAATATAGACCTTAGGTACTGGTAATATACATCTAAGGTACTGGTAATATACATCTACGGTACTGGTAATATACTGGTAATATACATCTACGGTACTGGTAATATACTGGTAATATACATCTACGGTACTGGTAATATACATCTAAGGTATGATAATATACATCTAAGGTACTGGTAATATAGACCTAAGGTACTGGTAATATAAATCTAAGCAGTGCAGATCAGGCGTGAAACCAAATGTTTGGATCATAATTGTCCTCCGACTCTTAAGTCCACACTCGTAGATAAAATGAACCCTTACACATAAATACTGGCCATGTAATAAGATAAAATGAAACCCATATACATAAATACTGGTCATGTAACAAGATAAAATGAACCCATACACATAAATACTGGCCATGTAACAAGATAAAATGAAACCCATACACATAAATACTGGTCATGTAACAAGATAAAATGAAACCCATACACATAAATACTGGCCATGTAACAAGATAAAATGAAACCCATACACATAAATACTGGTCATGTAACAAGATAAAATGAAACCCATACACATAAATACTAGTCATGTAACAAGATAGAATGAACCCTTACACATAAATACTGGTCATGTAACAAGATAGAATGAACCCTTATACATAAATACTGGTCATGTAACAAGGTAGAATGAACCCATACACATAAATACTGGCCATGCAACAAGATAAAATGAAACCCATACACATAAATACTGGTCATGTAACAAGATAAAATGAAACCCATGCACATAAATACTGGTCATGTAACAAGATAGAATGAACCCTTACACATAAATACTGGTCATGTAACAAGGTGGAATGAACCCATACACATAAATACTGGTCATGTAACAAGATGGAATGAACCCATGCACGTAAATACTGGTCATGTAACAAGATGGAATGAACCCATACACGTAAATACTGGTCATGTAACAAGATGGAATGAACCCATACACATAAATACTGGTCATGTAACAAGATAAAGTGAACCCTTACACTTAAATACTGGTCATGTAAGAAGATAGAATGAACTCGTACACATAAATACTGGTCATGTAATAAGATAGAATGAACCCATACACATAAATAGTGGTCATGTAATAAGATAGAATGAACCCATACACATAAATACTGGTCATGTAATAAGATAGAATGAACCCATACACATAAATAGTGGTCATGTAATAAGATAGAATGAACCCATACACATAAATACTGGTCATGTAATAAGATAGAATGAACCCATACACATAAATAGTGGTCATGTAATAAGATAGAATGAACCCATACACATAAATATTGGTCATGTAATAAGATAAAATGAAACCCATACACATAAATACTGGTCATGTAATAAGATAGAATGAACCCATACACATAAATAGTGGTCATGTAATAAGATAGAATGAACCCATACACATAAATACTGGTCATGTAAGAAGATAGAATGAACTCGTACACATAAATACTGGTCATGTAATAAGATAGAATGAACCCATACACATAGTGGTCAAGTAATAAGATAGAATGAGCCCATACACATAAATACTGGTCATGTAATAAGATAGAATGAACCCATACACATAAATACTGGTCATGTAATAAGATAGAATGAACCCATACACATAAATACTGGTCATGTAATAAGATAGAATGAACCCATACACATAAATACTGGTCATGTAATAAGATAAAATGAAACCCATACACATAAATACTGGTCATGTAACAAGATAAAGTGAACCCTTACACATAAATACTGGTCATGTAATAAGATAGAATGAACCCATACACATAAATACTGGTTATGTAACGAGATAAAATGAAACCCATACACATAAATACTGGTCATGTAACAAGATAAAGTGAACTCTTACACATAAATACTGGTCATGTAATAAGATAGAATGAACCCATACACATAAATACTGGTCATGTAATAAGATAGAATGAACCCATACACATAAATACTGGTCACGTAACAAGATAAAGTGAACTCTTACACATAAATACTGGTCATGTAAGAAGATAGAATGAACCCATACACATAAATACTGGTCATGTAATAAGATAGAATGAACCCATACACATAAATATTGGTCATATAACAAGATGGAATGAACCCATACACATAAATACTGGTCATGTAACAAGATAAAGTGAACTCTTAGACATAAATACTGGTCATGTAATACGATAAAATGAACCCATGCACATAAATACTGGTCATGTAATAAGATAGAATGAACCCATACACATAAATACTGGTCATGTAACAAGATGGAATGAACCCATACACATAAATAGTGGTCATGTAATAAGGTAGAATGAACCCATACACATAAATACTGGTTATGTAACGAGATAAAATGAAACCCATACACATAAATACTGGTCATGTAACAAGATGAAATGAACCCATACACATAAATACTGGTTATGTAACGAGATAAAATGAAACCCATACACATAAATAGTGGTCATGTAATAAGATAGAATGAACCCATACACATAAATACTGGTCATGTAATAAGATAGAATGAACCCATACACATAAATACTGGTCATGTAACAAGATGGAATGAACCCATACACATAAATAGTGGTCATGTAATAAGGTAGAATGAACCCATACACATAAATACTGGTTATGTAACGAGATAAAATGAAACCCATACACATAAATACTGGTCATGTAACAAGATGAAATGAACCCATACACATAAATACTGGTCATGTAATAAGATAGAATAAACCCATACACATAAATACTGGTCATGTAATAAGATAAAATGAACCCATACACATAAATACTGGTTATGTAACGAGATAAAATGAAACCCATACACATAAATACTGGTCATGTAATAAGATAGAATGAACCCATACACATAAATATTGGTTATGTAATAAGGTAGAATGAACCCATACACATAAATACTGGTTATATAACGAGATAAAATGAAACCCATACACATAAATATTGGTCATGTAACAAGATGAAATGAACCCATACACATAAATACTGGTTATGTAACGAGATAAAATGAAACCCATACACATAAATACTGGTCATGTAATAAGATAGAATGAACCCATACACATAAATACTGGTCATGTAATAAGATAGAATGAACCCATACACATAAATACTGGTCATGTAATAAGATAGAATGAACCCATACACATAAATACTGGTCATGTAATAAGATAGAATGAACCCATACACATAAATACTGGTCATGTAATAAGATAGAATGAACCCATACACATAAATACTGGTCATGTAATAAGATAGAATGAACCCATACACATAAATACTGGTTATGTAACAGAATATTCATTTGGTTGAGAAATTAAAGTGAACAAACATTTGATTATAATTTGACATAATAAAATAATGCTTATTCAAGTTTCCCATTTCAAAGTTGTTTTTTAATACATTTTTGGATGAATTATTTCTGGAAAAGCAAAATGTGCATATCTTACAGATAATATAGCCTTCTGTTTATTCAATCAAATCACCAGCCACATGGCAGATAAAAATGTGCCTATAAATTACAAGACTTAAAGAATACAACCAGCTTACCAAACATGTGAAAATTACATTCTGTATGGAAAGAAAACAAAAAAATATATCACCAATTAAAATCAATGGTTGATTGGCCCTGATGAACCAATCATGTCTTGAAATTTCAGCTGATTCCCAACACTTTTAAATACTCTTTCCTGCCACAAATTGATGACAAAGTCAAAGGTGAAGTAGATAATTCTGTTGTGCATCAAGTTTGTTGTTGAGCTGCGCTGTAAAATGATTAAATATATAACTTTATATCATGATGAATGATTAGCAGAGAACTCTTGCTATCTATACCTTTATGGCCTTTTTCATGTAGCTACAGCTGCATTATTGCCCCTGCTGTCATTGTTCTGTCATCATGGCACAATGTTCTATCTGGTCAAAATACCCACATCGTATGTTGGCCTAACTTGGCCAGTAAATGACATCCCATTATGACAGGTAGACCTCATACTGGCTATGGTGATTGTTTCTGTGATAGTCATTGTCTCTGTGACAGCCAGTAACAGACTTTTGCACCAAATATCAGCTATCAATGGACAACATCTACTCCTGCACCACCTCAACCTACATTTTTGACTTCTGTGACTGGGTAAGGTAATCTATGTCCTGATGTACTTAGTCCACAGTGCCACAACTAGAGTATCCCATCAGACCACAAACTACTGGGTCATAACCAGTACAGAAGATTGAGGTAGTCAGAAAACAGGTCACTAAATAGGCAAACATCATGCTGACCCAGTGACCCAAGACAGTACTGGGTTAGAACTAGTTTCAATTGAGTTTCTTTCCTTCATAACCTTATTGCAGAAAAGACCTTACAGACCAAAACCACAAGATCAGCATTCCTTTGCAGCAAGACATAAAATCCTTATTTTGTTCTAGCTTTGTCTTGGATTCCTCATCAGCAAGGACAAATTATATCTCATTCTGTCCCAGCTCATTATTCATCTTGTAATGGGGTTAAAAACTTCATTGTTTTGCATTTGTCTCCCACTAGAACATCTCTCTAGGATCATCTTTGTGGTGTCCATCCTTTCAATTTGTAGCTTGGAACCTCTTCACTTGTTGGGTCTTTTCAGTGTCTGCAAACCATTTCATTCTGTGCTGCTGGTTCATGAGACCCCCACAGATCACCCTCCTATCTCAGCGTTGACCAAAACGTTGCCTTTACCTTCTGCTAACAATAGTGTCAGACTATACCAGCAATTGGGAGGACCTACTCCAGCTTGGGGCAGGTACCTTGTTGAAGAATTAACTGCCAGAATTCATCTGTATAGAGGCCAGCATGACTGGTTGTAGTGCCCACCTCCTGCTCCCTCCCCCTCTTTTAAGTGAGCAAAGTTTGGCCCCACTGAAAGTGCTCCATTCATATCAACATGAAGTCCATAGTAATATCTTTCAATCACAGCAGATATTATTTGGAAAGGGCGCTCTCAACCAAGTCCCCAGATCATTTCCTTCCAGTTTGGAATTTTCTCGAGTGGTGTCATCGTTTACGTATCCATGTTCAGGTCTGTCACATGCCAGGCTGTCTCGGGTTCCTAGTGGACACATGATTCTGACAGAATAAGCATTTTCTCAGTGAATGGTCCTTTCACCTTTCCTCTTTAGTCTAATCTGTACCTGCTAGAGTAAATCATTGCAGACCAATTTGTGACAAGGCAGAGTACCAATCTCTGAACCCTCATCTCACCAGCCATAGATGCAAAAGCCTTGGCAGCCAGTAACCTTTCATAGAATTAGAATGTTCCCATAGAAAGTTACAGAGTCCAAGTGCCCGCTAATCTTGATTGTTCTGATCATTAGGAAAATTCAGTTATTAACTCAATATAGTGATGGAAATTCCCATGCAATCCTATTTTCTCTGTGTGCTTTTTGAGAATTTACCTTGGATCAGTCAGGGGATACTTGTCCACATTTTCAGGGATGTTTTGCCAGGGAAGAAAGGAGAAAAACCTCTCCAATGTTCTAACTAGTTTTGACTCATCTTGGTTGAAAGTCTTAGTTCTTTGCCTGAAATGGAATCTATTGTTTTCTGAGATGGCCAAACAAAACACCATTTGAACCACCACTGTCCAGAGCCTCTCTTATTCTCCTTTCATGCAAGATTTGCTTTCTGGACATTGTAGGTACTGCAGGCAGAATCAGTATGACCCATGACCTACCAGTAAGAGTATCTGCAGTTCTGCCACATTGTTTTGGTTTGTGTCCCATTTTTATTGGCAATTATGAACTCCCACTCAGGAAAATCAGTTATTTGTCTTTCAAACCACCATCTTCTTTGGACTCTTCTTCCATTGGATGTAACAGAATCCCACCAACTGCTTTGGTGGCCTAGTGGTTAGAGCATCCACTTCCAATGCGGGAGGTCACGGGTTCAAATCCCAGCCGAGTCATACCAAAGACTTATAAAAATGGTACTAACAGCTGCCTTGCTAGGTGCTCAGCATTAAGAGGTTAATGTTAGGACTGGTTGGCCTGGTGTCAGGATAATGTGTCTGGGTAGGACATCATGATACATGTCTGCGGCATGATGCCTCAGTACTAGACATCACTATAAATTGCCACACTGCAGACATCGTAGTGATATGACTGAAAAACTGTTAAAGCTACGTTAAAAATCCAAATCCCATCCCCATCCCATCCCAGAATCCCACCAGGGCACAAGTGGTTCCTGAGGTGGGCTGAGCTGATCAGAAGGAGAAGGTCTTGGTTGTTGTTACATCACAAATGAAACACATTACCTCACAGGATCTGTTGTCCTGGACCCATCTGCTTAGCCAACAAGGAAATAATCCAAGACCAGGTGAATTTATTGCATACATTGACTTGTGAGGTTTAGACAATAGCCATGTCCATACGACTGGGCCCAGCTGTTCCCTGACTGGCAGTTCAGAATGACATGGGTTACTCTACTTCATTGAATTTGTTGAAATAACATTTTTTTAAAACTACATCATTGTACTCGCCATGTGCTAACCCTAACCCCATACATCTTAAAGCTACTGCACATACATAAGGAGACAAGAGATATGGCCAACTCTGGAGTAAGGAGACCAGAGATATGGCCAACTCTGGAGTAAGGAGACCAGAGATATGGCTAACTCTGGAGTAAGGAGACCAGAGATATGGCCAACTCTGGAGTAAGGAGATCAGAGATATGGCCAACTCTGGAGTAAGGAGACCAGAGATATGGCCAACTCTGGAGTAAGGAGACAAGAGATATGGCCAACTCTGGAGTAAGATGTGATCCCTACTCCTCTTGCATATTCTCCTGTAGTTTTTGCATAAATCACTGTTTGTTTGTACTCCTTACTCATTTCAATAATGAAAATCTTTAATGTGATAAAAAAATACACAGAACTTAGTCATTGAATTCATTGATTTATAATTTCTAACTTGACTGTGACCAGAGTGGCCCTAACACTGTCGTCATCTGCACGTTTCATGCTTAATGGGGTTTCCATACTAAAATGGCACCATATAGCATACACTATGTTCGAGTCTAATTTCCTCTGACAACAGAATGACATGGTACTTCCTATTTGGCAACTGCCATATAATTCTGTAAATTACCATAAGGTTGAGAGTTATATCCCTTTGCATACATGTACTTAGAGCTTGTTAAATCCACATGAAAGGCAAATTTGTAGTTGTCATTCATTTCCTTTGCTTGATTCAACTTTGTAAATATCGGAAGCAGACAGAAGCAGACCACATAGTATTTTCCTTATATGTACATACATGTGCAGACATGCACGCACCCCTTCACTGAAATTGGACTTGTCCAGGAACTGAAAATGACCAGCAAGCAGGATTGTCTTTTACACTGAAAACTTCCATTTGGTACAAAACACGCAGACGATAAAGGTGTTAGGGCCCTCCTGGTCATAATTTGGTTTGAAATTATAAATTGATGTTCTAAGTTCTGTGCATTTTTTAAATCTCATTTGTGTTTTTTTTTTTTAAATCAGTAGGGTGGACAAAGAAAGGGGGAGCTTTATTCATACTTTAATGTATCATGAGTGTGCAATGTATTTGAGGAAGAAATCATTGTGGCGGGGGAAACATGTTTCTTAAATAATACTTACCTATCATACTTTTAGCATGCCTGTTGATCTGTTGTCCACTAGTAGGGGACATATCAGTAAGCTGCTTAACAGGCAGATAAAATCAGACATGTTCTCAGAGCAATACAGCTTTTTTTAAGTTCCTGTGTGCATTCACTGTATATTCCATCACAGTCTAATAATAGACCTGTCATGTGATTACACTGAAAAGTTGAATGGATCTATTTTGGTTCCGTTTCAGAATCACTGTATTTTTAATAATTTTGTCAGTGGAACAGTTTCTGATCTAAGATAGATGGTTTGATTGAGCTGGTATCTGATATGCATTTGCCTGAAATTGATTAACAGGTGTACTGTGTTTGGGCAACACAGGTGGTGGATTCATATAAAAATTTCCATTAGGTCATCTCCAATGGCAAAACCGTCAATGAAGGGGTTGTTGGATGAATTCATTTTTTATTTTTTTTATTTGTTAAAATTTTATGTTAAAATTATAGATTCATAATTATCTTTATATTTATCATTATAGTGACATGATTGTCTTCTTCAATATGTTCTTAATGACTTTATCAAACAGATTAAGCCTTTCCGTTTGCTTGCTGATGATTTGGGCCGAATTCTGCTGTTAATCCACATTTTCTAGTGAACTGTGCAAACCCCTTTCCTGTAAACCGGGGTCCATTATCAGATATAATCAGATCAGATATGATTGTGATGGAAATTCTAAATCTTGAAAATTGTTTCTTAAGTGTGATTACTACTAAGATCCATTATCAGATGTGATCATGATGGGAATTCCAAATCTTGAAAATTGTTTCTTAAGTGCAGTTACAACTCAATAAAACCTTGTTGTGCTTAAATAATCCACTTATATGAGATTTTTGAAAAATAGTCGGTCATAATGAGATGCTGTTCCCCTTTGATTCCAAACAGATCCATGCCTGCCTTATTCCAAAGTGGCAATGCTGAGTATGGCACTCTCTCTCTCTACTACATCAAAAAAGAGGTTCTCGTTAGTTTCTAGATTTGCATTCCTCACATACTTCACATGATTCATCATTTGTTTAATTTCTAATGCCATTTGGGGCCAATATCTTTCACTATCATAGCCTAAATGAATGCTGTCAAGACAATTTTTCATATCTGTTCTCAGTAACTTGGTAATTGTAATTGTCTCTCCATTGACAATTATTCCATCTTGAACGCTAAGGCCATCATGCATATCAAAATATGGCAACACTGAGTATGGCACTTTGTCTCTAGCTTCAGGCCAGCCCTCAATAATGAGTTCCATAAGTAATAGTGTCTTCCAAAGTGGCTTTCTAGACTTCTTGCAGTCTTGCATCTGGGAAGTTGTTGAACTTAATATTCAGGATTCTTGGTCATTCGGTTTCTATGTTAACAGTTTCTAGATAAACTTGTCTTAAGGCATCAGCGATAACAAGATTTATTCCTTTCAGGAATCTAAATTCGATGTCATATTGAAACAGTTTCATCATGATATCTTGTATGGCCTTTCTTCCTTATATGTATTGGTCAAAGCATTCTAAACCATAAAGCATTGAAAGAGCTTACTTTTCAATTTGCACCAACTTCCTTTCAGGTGGGTTTAGTGCCCTCAACGCAGATTCAATTAGTCTACCATCTTGAAATAAAACAGCACCTGGTCCTTTCTTGGTACTCTCTACTTGTAGCACTTCTTGTTCACATCAGAATAGGCTTGCACTGGTGCTTCAGTCAGCCTTTTCTAAAATGTCTGGAAAGGATCCTCTTATTCTTCATACTAATTCCAGACAGAATCTTTATGCGTGAGTTGATGAATTAGTTCATTTGCAAGGTCTGGAAGAAATTTGCCATATACTACACCATGCCACATAGCCTCTTCATGTCAGAAATATCCGTTGGTGTGGGCATTTTGTGTATTGTCTTGACCTTTGTATTGTTTGCCTTGACTCCTTCACTGTTGATTTTGTCACCATGAAAAATGATGTCAGTCAATCCTACTTCTTTCTTGTTATCATTTAACATGATGTTCCATTTATACAAGTTTTTCAGTTTCTTTCATTGTCTAGTTTGGTTTGTTATGAGTCAGTGCTCTTAAAATAAGTAACAGACACAAGTCCTAGTAATCTAAAGTCCTGAATAACATTCAGTAAAGGTCCAGAATAAATCCAAAAACTGAAGATGATGATGTGTTTGTGGTAGCTTATAAAGTGTTGATGTGACAACAGTCGTTTGTTGAATCACAATAATATAATTCCAGCGAATGTCTTTATCCAAGAATTTGATCAGAGCACTTGTATTTCCAGAGAAAATAACTTGAATTCAATAATTTGAAGAAATAAAATTCAGCCCAAAATTACTAGTCACAACATGTAATACAACTTGATTGGGCTAAGACGTAAAGCACAAATGAAATAATCCTCTCAGCTACAAGATTATTTAATTGTCTCCTTGACCTAAGGTCACAATTAGCATTGTCTATTAAAAAAAAATTACCTAATAGAAAATAACCTTCTAGAATGATCCTAATGTTTACAAAATAAAAACCATAACCTGGATTACACTCAGGAAATTCCAAAACCTAGACCCAAATAAACATATTTACTTCTTCTGTTAATAATGATCCTGATATTATGCTCATACAGAGAGAGAATAATTTAGCTATGTATTAGTTGTTTACACAGAATAAAATTAAAAAAAGTCAATCAGGTCAAGCAGAAATGAACTCGATTTTGGACAAGGTCAAGTCCAACAATGTTACATTACAGTAGCATGTAATGAAATAGAAAAATTAAAAATAAAGACTAACTAACAAACTATGTAAATTAAATATACATAACAGGCTTCTTACCTTCCAAATCTCCAAGTGTTTCAGTTTGTTTTCTTTTAAATATTTCAGTTGAGACCTGGAGTTCAAATGGTAAACTTGCCCATTTGTAACATCTAATGGTGTAATCATTGCAGTTATCTTTTCTTGATTTCTGATCAAGTCTCACATGCCAGTATGCCTCACGGACATAAAGTTTGCTGAAGACTTGGCATTAGTAACATGTCCTCGGGTGTCAGTAGTTTTGTGTGTTCTACCATGAGTGCATTATTTAGTGGCTGTGGATCTATGCAAATTTCCATTCTGCTTTTGTTCAACAGATATCCGACTAACCCATTTAGTCAGTTCAGTAACAGGTATTAGAACTTATCTTTTGGCTAATTTATCTAGTTCTCTCTTTGTAAAGTGAGAGTGGCAGCTTTCTACATGGCAATATTTTAACACGAATTTCGTTGTTGACTGTAAGAGTTGCATCTCCTACATCACGGAGTTTCATAGTGTATACCATTGCAAATCTGTCACTTTTGATAGTAATCAATCCCTTTGCTGAATAGTTTTTGATCCTAAGAGATTCATGTAGCCATTTGGTACAGTTACTAGAGTAGTGGTTGTTTCTTCTCAGTATGCGGGTTAAGTATTTTCAGATCAGCTGCTCCAGGTGATCTCATATGTGACTTATTCCACATTTTTAAGGTTAGTGTTGTCGGCCTAACTTGTTCTTTAAGAACATACTTCTTACAGATAGAGTTAACGTTTGTGCCGCTAACTAGAATTGCACATCACAGTAACTAATGCAGAAATGTTTCTAATTGGTTTCTATGGTATCAGGCCAGTTATCATCATCATTTGTTTGTTCTTTATGTGTTGTACTAACACTACCGGTAACTAAATGCATTTCACTTTGAAATGATTACTCCCTTTGCACATGTCACATGTTTTGCCCCATGCCAGACACTTTTCCTTCTTTAACTTGTGTTTGCATCCATAGAAATTACATTCCTTAAATCAAATGCTGATTTTACCATGAACTGGTGAGGACAATTTATTTTGTTGTTTGCCAGTCCCAGGTAGACTGTTAGAATCTCTTCCTTTGGCTTTGGGTTTTATTTCTACGAGTTAATTTATTCAGTCTCACTGCTAGAGCCAGTTTCCCTCAGTTCTTTTATATGCTTATTTGAGGGCTCAAATGTACGACACTTTTGTAGGGTCTTGTCGAAGTTCAACTTGTCTTCTCTGAGTAAAAGTTCCTTTAGTTTTCCTGCCACTATAAATATTATTGTATCCCTTATTCTTTCCATCTTGCTGAAATAACATGATGAAACTCTCATCCTAAGCTCAGTTAGGAAGCTGTTAAAAGGTTCTTGGCACAGTACATTTCAGAACTTACGTGATTCTAGGACCCTTTTTTTTTTCTATGGTTACAATACTTCTTTAGTTGTTCAATTACCTTGCTGGTTTGTTGTTGTTGCCATCTGTAGCCCATAAAAATTACTCATAAATATCCAAAATATGCAGTCCTGAACAATGCAAAATTATTGCAGTTTGTACCTGGTCATCTTTATCTCTCCACTTGTAGTTAGGTAAAGCTGTACTTGTCTTTTCCATTCCATTAAGTTTTCTGAGACATTAGTGTCAGTTACATTTAACATTGGAGGTAAGCAGAATGTGCTTGGAGACTGTCGGACATGTTATTGTTGGTTTTCCCACCACTAGACCAGTGGTAAGTGACACCGTGATAATGGATGCAAAATGTGTAACTTCTAAAATCAGTTTACCTCTAAAATTGCAGAATTGTTGATGCATCCTTAGATGGTCATCACTGCCACCATGTTGATCTGTTGTCCATTAATAGGCAGATAAATCAGACATGTTCTCAGAGCAATACAACTTTATTTAGGTTCCCATGTACATTCACTACACATTACATCATAGTCTAATAATAGACATCAGTCATGTTACTAAAAAGCTGAATTGATCTACTACGCTCTGTTTCAAAATATGCTTCCTTAATTTTATTCAACAACACCCTCCCAAGAACCTGCCCTCTGTACTGTTGTTGGCTGATAGTAGAGACAATAAGTATAGGAAGATGATCACGCATATTTGATAACACAAGTGTGTACCACAAAACAACCATGGTAAAAAAAGTGCCCCAGCTTCTATGTTTATTTAGTATGTATATCATACACTAATGCATTACATTTAAGAGGGTCCTAAAGTACAATAGTGCATGCTTGATTAGTGTAAGGTGTACTCTATTGGATTGCAAACTACATCCCAAGCAATTAAATCTCTAGAAGAGCCTGCACATCTGCTCCAGTAGTAACTAATGATTGATGGGATCTGAGACCACTCACGATGCACAGGGAAACAGCTCACTGTTTTAGAACTTTAACTGCTAAAAAAGAAACAAGTTGAAAGATGTGAATATCTTGCCTGGGAGGTCTTGATTTGCAAGGTTGTGGATGTACTGCTAATGAATTTTTTATAACTATTTCTCAAATGTAAGATCGATCATCTGTGTCAATAAAACAAATGCAAACATCTTTTCATTCTAGTTCTCCTTTATTCCAATAAATAGTTGTCTGTATGCATAATATAAACTGAAAAGGCACAAATACTAGAAAATATACAAAGATCTTTAACCGGATATGATTAATAATTGGGAGTGAATATTTTACATTGTCCAAGTAACATTTATAACATTTCTATTAATCTTGTAAAACTAATCTCTTTCTTCACAACAGTTAACAACAATTTCATGCTAATATATGAAAATCTCTATCACAGGACAATAGTTTAGACTTGGTTTAATCTGCCACATAACAATTTGCTTCTAAGAGAGGACACAAAAAGAAGATCACTGAGACCTGTCCTATATTCAAATTGAATATAATAATATCCTGAGTAAATGGTTTCTTTCTGATGAAAACATAAGCCCAAACTATATTATAAGCACATGTAGCTACCCTACCCCCCCGACTACCATGGAAAAATCACTTATGCCTCAGAGTAATTATTTTCAAAGTTGACTGTGCTGCCTTTATTATTCTCGTTGTTTTATCAGGCTTAATATTTCTGTATAATGTTAAAAATAAAAAATCGGGAATGTAAATATCATATAAACTGTATATCATATCCTTAAAAACTCAAGCCAATTCCTACTCCAGTGTGGACCTGTTTTTTAATAAAAGCATTTTAAAACTGACCTGAACCAAAAATATTTCAATTTTAGATTCAAACTTATCAATATGCTGAAGGTTTTCAATGCTACATGTTGGAAGGCACTTGTTTTTTATTGATACATGGGTAGTGGTGGGTACACCAGACTAATTTGAGTGCTCTGCATCTGTCAGTCCAATTAATATTTCACAAATGGTGGAATGCATGAAGAAATCTTTCAGAACTCAGTCTTTCAGAAACAGCCCTATTTCCCATAGCAAAGATTTATTTTATGAAGAATGTTATTAAATACATGCACATGGATAATTTTACATGAGTATTATATATATATATATATATATATATATATATATATATGCAACAAATAATAAAGTCCACAAAGGAGTATGATTGGCATGTTTTCCTTGTTAATAAGTTTTTATAATTGTCATACTTACAGCCATGATATCAATGGTGTGAACAATCAAAACCTGATTTAGTTACAGTATTAAAGTGCAGGTAACAACTGACAGCAATTAATAGATCTGAAGAAGCTATAGTTAAAAGGCTCTGACATAATTGTGTCAGGTGTTGAATGTTTGCAGTATATTGCAGTTGCTGTAATTAACATGTGCTTGAGATTCTATTTATCACAGCTGCACAGACCTTGCATTTTGCAATGACAAAAGTCAATGTTGTTGCTAAGTAAAATGCATTACTAGGAACTCAATATGACACATGTACTTGTTGTGACAAAAATTTCCCAGACATTTTGTGCTATATATATATATATATATATATATATATATATATATATATATATAAATAATGATGTTATTTTATTATTCTACAAGTTTTGTAAATATACATAGCAAAATATCACAATGTTACCTCACCTACCCATTCCATAAAAATGATAGTAAACAATACTGTGCTTGCTACTGTACAGGAAGAAAACAAAAGGCAATTTCTTAACTTCTCAGTACTAAAACTGTACTTGATTTCTGGTCTTGAAGTTATGCAAAGTGTGCTTTATTTCTGGCCTTGAAGTTATGCAAAGTGTGCTTTATTTCTGGCCTTGAATTCATGCAATGAATGCTTGATTTCTGACCTTGAATTAATGCAATTTCTGGCCTTGAATTTATGCAAAGTATGCATAATTTTTTGGCCTTGAATTTATGCAAAGTGTGCTTCATTTCTGGGCCTGAATTAATACAATGAGTGCTTGATTTATGGCCTTGAAGTTATGCAAAGTGTGCTTGATTTTGAATTTATGCAACCTTTTAAACTAAGACCAATTTTTTCACTCAAACCTTCAAGATAAAATATCTTCAAAGTTAGTGACAATACATGCATGAAATTTTCAGTACTGGCATTTTTTCTTCCTGGATGCATTTGTGCACATTCTAAAAGCTTTGCTTTGAGTGGTACTATAACTAATTATAATCAAGTTACATGTACAAGACTTAATTTTTTACTTAATGACATGAATTTCCTGCCTGATCTCTTTAGCACACATTTCAGATTTAGGTGGGTGATTGCAGTATGGACAAGGCGATGGAGCTAACTGTATCCACTGCCATGCCAATGTTGTTTTTTGTGTGATTTTTTGTGTGTTTTTAATGACACTTTTATCACATTATTGGCTAAATACTGCTGAAGGAAAGGGAGTTAAGTGTCTTTCCCAAGGACACATTGAGGTGACTTGGGCTGTCTGGGTGGGCATTGAACCCACAATTCTTGGATTGCAAGTCTAACAAATATATATGTATAAATATTTACAAAGTATTGACAAAAGTGATGGACATCACAATTTTGCTCCAAAAATGGAAGCATGAATGATGGATGAATTGATGAATAGACAAGAGGACAAAAACATTAAAAATATTTAACCTGCTGAATTGTGAATAGCAAAAAGCATATCTGACCATTAGTCAAATATGTGTATGCAGTTTCTTCAAAAGTTTTGGAGTTGTAGTCCGGATAACAAAAGTTGGATGTACAGACAAATGAAATCCATTTCTATACATTCCCTACCAACTTTGCTGGGTGGATGATAACAAATATGTAAAAGCAAAAGCAACACAAAAAATACTAGAGAAAATTATGAATTGTTCTAAGTCGCAGACAGGATGTTTTACTTACTACATAACCTCAATCAGCAATGATTTGCATTTCCTATAAAATTATTGTGAGTGCTGGTTGTAGTACAGTGGTTTCTCTCTAGTAAGACTCCTCAAGAGAAAGGCCATTCCTTGATGAGAGATCACTGTATCCCACATAAAGTAGTGCAATTTTACCCTTACCAAATGCCATCCCAATTAGATGAGGTGGACTTGTAAGAGGGCAGCACTGTAATACTGTGATTTCCCATTTATAAACCCACGTTTTAAATTTTTTTTATTAGAGAAAGCTTTTGTCCATAATAAACCCACACCCTACTTGGGAAAAAAAGCTACTTCCATGAATGGTATTTTATATACCTGCCCTGTGTTTAATATTCTTTCTGTAGATATTTGTTTGGCATGGTTGACTAGAAATTACTGACCAGTGAGACTGTAATGTGGTCTTGATCTAAACTTGCTGTTCAGAAACCATTATCTTCTTAGACTTAACACGATTGTGACCTTGGACCATTAGATCCAAAAATCTGTTGGTTTTCTTTCTTACCTTAATTTAAAGCCATCAAACAAAGTTTGGTCCAGAACTAACACTAGAACAAAAATTAGTCTCCAGATCCCATTTTTCTTTGAGCCGCAATGAACTTGATCTTCTACCTAAAATTAATAGGCCTTCATACCTTAAGTGCAAGCCCTCCACAAACATGGGTCAACATATGGGGTTTAGAACTAAAGTTGTTGTATAAAACCCATTTTTCTCACTTCAATGACATTGACTTATTACCCCAAAATCAATAAACTTTCTTAACCAGCATGTATATTATCCACATTTATTTTTTCAGTCACAGCAACCTTGAACTTTGTTCTTTTGACCCCCAAACTGATACACTTTTTTACCTCAAGAACAAAAAAAATCCACAAAATTTAGTTCAGGTCTGTGTTGTTATCGTGCAGAAACTTTTTATGTCAATGACCTTGACCTGAAAATAACAGGCTTTTTTCCCCTTATGCCAAAAGCAGGCCATCCACAGAGTTTGGCCCAGGTCTATGCTGTACACTAATATAGACTGTAGATGATGCTAACAACAATAACAAGATCTGCATTTTCTTTTGACGATTTTCTTTCAATAATTACAAGTGAAAAGTATATGCAACAAATATATAAACCACTGATCTAACTATGAAAGACAAACAAAGACAGTAACCCAAAAAAATTCATGCAAACTGATTTGTTGCTATGTGCATCTCTGGGTGATGACAATGTGTTTCCATGGCAATCAATCAAATACTCTGGGACTAAATTGTGTCATACACTGCTACAAGACAAAAGTGTTAGTAAGGGCAAAGTGATCTGCAGATATGCTTCAGGTTATGCTTATAGTGATTAATATTTAGCACAAAAAATGCAGGGCTAGTTGCGTTAATGAACTTGTGTACTGGATGAATATATTGACACAAAGATTAATTACTATTATTGATTATAATTATTATTAAGATTATACCCCTTTGTAGGGGGTATAAAAACGAGGTAACCTACTTTTATTCACAACAAGTAAATTTTAAGATTTTCAAACAAGAAACAGTTTCATGGTTATTTAAATGTACAGATTTACTAATCTTATATTTTATAAATGGTGTCCAAGACATCTCAAGCACCTTAATTTCATGAATGGAATTGCCTCACAAATTATATGCAAAAAATGACACCTAAATATAAAGTAGGCTGACCACACGCTGTTGGTATCTCAAAAAGTTAACATTTAAATGTATCTATTTAAAGCACTTTTTGTTTCCATGAATTTATTTTCAAACCAGAATGTAATAAACTATTACACAATTTGCCTCTACAAAACCTGCAGTAGTCTCCAGCAGCTATTGTAAATATTAATTACCAAGCTGAGAAAGAAAATTATATTTAAGAAATCTTGACAAAGAAACAATTGGCTCGTTTTCCAACAAGACTTTTGTTTTTGCAATTTTCAATATTTATATTTTTATAACTTTACTTTGAACACTTTACCACTATTGTGCTGACTTGCTGTTGCATCATATACATACTTTGACTGTGCATAAAACAATGAAAAAGATGAAGATCCTTTTTATGATATCCGAGTAGAGGTGCGAAAGCCAGTAGAATGTTCGATGTTGGATAAACTGGCCTTGCTGTAAGCCTAAGATTACTATTAGAGATGCCTACAATCGTCTGCCTTGATGATTTTAACAAGAACTATGCTTAAGAAATAAACTGAAGAGAGTCAACTGAATCCAAGTCAGTGACACATAAAGTATGGATCACACTGACCTACTTTTATGAGGGTGCAGTACTTATCAAGATAAATTCTCTCACCAAGTTTCATAATTTAAGGTTTAATAACATGTATACTAGTGCTAAAATCCAACCAAAATGCAATAGCTTAACCAACAAAGCATAAATAATGTACATATACAAAGCTATGAAACCCACTTTGAACTGTTTTCTTGGACACTGAGAGAATGAATGGCTGAGATAGAATGAGAATGTACATGTGTAAATTTTTATATGTGCAAACACTGATGCCAGGGGTCAACAACCAGTCACATCTGCTGGGGGTAGAACAAAAGCTCACATTTATTTCATAGAGGCAAGCTAAAAATGACTAGAAATGGTTAAGAAAAACTTAATTTAGTTCATCTGAATGCATGTGACTTAGCTACTGCAACAGCAATAAGGTTAAGGATTACCTAACATGTATATTTGTCCTATTGATATTCCTCTATAAACCTTGTGAAGCTTTCCAAAGTGTAAAAATATCAGACATCTCAATGGTGTTGTCATCTAAATAAATATGCACTTGTAAAAGCAATCTAGACTTATATATGCCTCTGATAAGTAAAAATACTGAAAAATAATGTATGAAAATAAATGCACAAGCACCAATATAAACAACAAATCAGTAAAAAAACAAAATTGTAAGCATCAATCCTTACAAGAAATTTTTTTCATACGAACAGATCTATATCTAAATTTAAAAAAGCTACTATAAATGGTACATGATATACCCACCTGTATTTAACAATCCTCTATATAGGCACTGACTGGTGGTCAGAGACCAATAGGTCTAAATGACCTTGACATTTTGTCAAGGTATGCAGTTCTTAACTCCACTTACTGTGCAGAGAAAAGTATTTTCTCCAGAATATATGGGTTTCATTCTTACCCTATGTGTCAGCCATTCACTGTGTATGGTCAACGAACGTAATTTAAAACAAAAGTTATTGTGCAAGCCCCATTTTTCTTTGAAGCATAATAACCCTGACCTTTGACCTTTCCATCCCAAAATCAATAAGCCTCTTCTTTATCTTAAATGAAAGCCCTCCACAAACTGTGGTCAAGATATATGGTGCATAATAAACAGTTCTTAGGCAATCACCATTTTTCGTTTTTCAGTCAAACTGACCTTGACCTTTGACTTATTTACCCAAAATCAAGAGGTTTCTTTCTTGCCCAAAGTGAAAGTCATCTATAAACACTGGTGAAAGTACATAGTCAAGAACTGAAATTATTACACAATTTATTGTGGAAATGGTCGTTTTTCTTCCAGTTTTTTAATTTTTTTACCATAAATAGATCAGTTTCCTCTTTACCCCTGGTGCAAGCTACTTACAAAGTCTAGTAATAGTAGATGGTGAATAACTTGAGTTATTATACAGGAATGAAATAAGATATGAATGACTTGACTGATGGATGAATAAGATCAAAACATGAAAAGCTCTGCCTTATGGCTGCATTTATAAAAACTGGTCTAAGTGCACTTGTTCTGCTTACAACCCTGTATATGTATCTATACATATAATAATAAAAAGAAAAGAAAAAGAGTATGCATGAAACATTTCTTTTTTTGTAAATCTCACAGACTTTATCAGTGTGCAATGGATATTCCCAGATGAAGAACACATGATTCATAACTGAACAGAAACAATATTACAGTAGCATGAGAACTAAACACAAGGCAGCAAGCAAGTGAACTAATTATTTAACTCATATTGAGCATGAATAAATATTTTTCACAAATACCATTTTTTTATCCTTTTTTATACAAATGTTAAGTTTTATTACTACATTTAAGTTGTAATGTATAAACACAAATGTTTTCTTGCAAGAAGATTGCTCAAGGTGAGAGAAATTTTTTTGTTATTGATACATGGATCAACAACAATTATGCATGTGTGTGCCGTAAGATGAAGTAGACTAACATAAAAAAATGAGGTCAAATGTCTGAAAAAATGCCTAAGAATAGTGTAAATCATCTAATGAAATAACTGTACAAGAACTGCCAAGGTAAATGCTAACATTATTTACCAAGCATGCCAGTAGCATGATTTGATCAGATCAACAGTGAAAGATATTAACATCTTTAAACATGAAGTGGAGCAATTCTGGACAAAAGAAATTCTATGGGGTCAAATTGTATACATTATTAGATATGATCAATTTGATATCACAGAAAATTTGTGACTCACTGTAGAGAAAAGCCCACAACCTACCAAATAACAAGTCTGATTTAAAAGAAAACAATGTAATATTATTCTAAATGACTATTAACCAAAAAATGTGGTGGTTCAAGTGGAATCAAACATGCATGGTAGACTTCACCAGTTTTTATTTCCCAGAAAATGCAATTATAAAACTAGTCCTATTTTTGCAATTAGTTTAATACATCCAGGACTTCTGAGTTTTCTTGAGATTCAAAAATCAATATAAAGAAAATTATTATAATACATAATGTACCAAAAGTGGAAAAATATTTCTCAAATTATACGTTGTTAGTTGGAACAAAATGAAATCTTGTAAAAAAAAAACATTATGTGAGAATTGTACAAAATATTGAAAGTTTTTTTCCAAAGTGATAGCTACTGAAGTAGTTCACACTTCAATAATAGATATGATATAAATATAATACCTTTAATGCTAATAATATTCTCTATTTATTGTGCTTGGAATATTTATATATAAATGAGTAATTTTAAATATTTGCATCTGTCAGGTGAATTTAATAAATCAAGCTAACTGGAAAAATAAGAATGTTATTAGCAAAGGAATGTCCTGAAGACATCTAAATTTGAAAGACAATGGCCTTTAATGGACAGAATGAGTACCATTTCTATTACTATATGTTTTCAGGCAATCTGCATCTAGATGTTTCTGTATCACAGGATTTTTTAATGAAAATTGTGGTTGTGGATGAATAGCCAAAAGTGTGGATTTTTTGCCAATACCAAAATGAAAACTATTAAACTGAATGATTTTTTAAAAAACTTCTTCAGTTATTACTTATTTTGTCCTTTATGAATTCTTAATAAAGCAAGCTCAGGGAAACAATGTCACATAAACTACAAGTGCTTTTTTATGGATTCCCTATAAATGTGATCTATGTTTACAACTGATCAAAAGGACAAAATTTTTGCAAAATTTGTCTGTTCAGTGTGTTTTAAATCAGGTGACACTATATATAATGGACAAAGTGATTATCTGCTGACACCAATATATAATGGACAAAGTGATTATCTGCTGACGCCTATATATTATGGACAAAGTGATTCTTTAGCTATCACCTATATATTATGGACAAAGTGATAACCTGCAGAAGCAAAGATTTATAGTAGGAAGGAATAGGTGATAAAAAGCTACTTTTTTAATTCACTGATGCTATCATTTCTCTTGAAATCATATTCAATATTCTTCTACAAGAAAATAAATATGGCATCAATGATTCACAATTAAAGAATCAATATGAATGTGCCCAAATTCAGAGCAGAGCATGATTATTAAAGGTAAGTTTAGTTCCAGATGAAAATTATGAAATTTTACAAAACAATAAAATTTAATTGGTTATATCACAACCCAATTTTATGTTTTGAAAAAAAAAACATGTGAACAATGACTTTACCTGTCATTAGAACCACAAATAGCCAAGATTTATTACTTAGCAACTGACAATGTTAGACAATACTTGTAGTCAGAAAGATGTGTGTAGATACTTGTGTTTAGAAAGATGTGTGTAAGTACTTGTAGTCAGAAAGATGTGTGTAGATACTTGTAGTTAGAAAGATGTGTGTAGATACTTGTATTTGAAAGTAATACAAGCCTTTCTTCAAAATTATTCAGTTTCAGTATGTTATAAGCTAAACATGCATGCATGTTCCCAGGCACTTGATAACTAAACTGATATGGTTAAAATGTGAACTGTTTGGAATGTAACTAAGAACCACAATATTGCATGGGTATATATACTTATATATATATATATATATATATATATATATATATATATATATATATATACACACAATACTGTCCAGAAGCAGATTTTTGTTTCTCAAAGATTATTTGCTTCTTAACCCTTTATCTCACATAAGTGCCTCTGGATGCCACATTCTAATGGAAGCGCACTTCGATGCAGTGGTACAGTTTGCATACAAGCACACTGGACACCTTTACACTGTCTGCACGAAGAGTATTTCAATGACTGCAGTAAACATTGGCTATTTTGAGCTGGATTTTGTAGCACCACTTCTGAGGAAAACCTCTATTAGAAACAATAAGCACTGAGGTAAATGACCATTATGTCACATCATGTTAATGCAATTTAAGATATAGCCATAATCTGCTATTTAAAGTAACTGGGTTGAATTCTCCACTATCCAAAATGAAGACCACAGATTTCATTCAGCCCTTTTTGAGTCTGGATGATTAGAATTGTGATCAGGATGGCTTCAACAAATCAGATTGAGTTTCCAATAATGATGTTGGTAACACTGATTTTTGATAATTTATCTAATCTGGATGAAATCAGTAATACAGCCATTGACAATGAACACTGGTAAGTTATAGGTTGAGAGAGGTCTGCTATGGTTGGTCACACATTGACTTGACAGTGAATGAATTCTCTCATGATTTGTAATCATATACAAAATTCTTGGGTGAAAAATAATTATACAGCCATAAATATAAGATTGCACTCTTAGACCTATCTGTAGATAACAATTATCTACAAAGAGGTTAAAATGGTTTGAATTTATGTTGAACTTAACATAAGCTGCACTGATCTAAATTTTACAAGCTGGCCTTTTGCACAGAATCATTTAGGTAATAGGTGTTCTATTTATAGCACACTGCACCAAGTGACTTTGGCACATGTGTAATGACAGCCTACACAGCAACAGATGCTGCAAGATAATGGGTTAAGAGACCTGTTTTAATACCAACCATGGAATTAATTTTGGCTTTCCCTTCAAAGTTAATTTTTCAGCACAATTAAGCCAAAACAAGACATGCAAATTCTCTCTGAATAGTGCATTAATATGTTTATTCTGCACAGCATGCCTCCTAATAATGCCAATGAAAGAGTACTTGTAGAATCTGCTGTACAATGGATTCACAAAGGACTCTGAGTGTTTCTCTATACCAGTCATAAATTCTTCAATTTAAAAAGTAACATTATAACCTAAATGTACACATACATTCTTTTCTTATTATAACTGCTAGAAGAGTTTAAAATAGAAGTTGGTAAGTTATAGTCTGTGAAAAGACTACAATCTGAGGCTATCAGGACCACATCTGAGATATTAAAGTACTTTCATCGGTTATCTTGCAAGGAACTGCGCTGTATTTCCAAGACTGACTAATGTTACGGATTCTGCAGCAGTTTTGGGGTGGTTTCCATGACCCTGACTAAAAGGTTGTCAATGTACCGTTCCAGGTCCCTGATGTACTGGTCCTTTCGGATCAGCTGAGCCTTGTGGGTGATGACTAGACGGGTTAGCTCCTGGAAGGATATAAAAAAAAATCCATAAGTTTGACACTTTATATTTAAAAGTTACAATACAACAAGGAGAAATGAAGCAACTTCCTGAAACATAACTGCATGTCTGTTAAACCACATGGTTCTGCAAAGAATTTAGGAAGATAAACGCTTCCAAATAAATGTAACATGAAGTACAACAAAATGTAAAGATGTTAAAATTCAGTAAAATGTATTTAAAACAAAAGAAAATAAAAGATGAAGGTAATACACAGAAAATCCATACAACAAATGATCAGCCTCTTATGACTGCTTATCAGGCATTCACTTTTCAGCAATACGTGTAAAGTACCTCGACAAAAGGCTGTTAAAGACAGGTGACTGTTTAATAGGTCATGGTCTTTGGAGAAAGTTTGACTTAAATTTAAGTCAATGCGCTGGAATACATATTACCTCTCTGGTCATGTTCTTGTAGACAGCCATAAGGTCATCTGGCAGTGAGTCCTCACGATTCAAAGGATTTTTCACCATACAGGTGTCTGACATGGACCTCCTCTGCCGCATGCCAATGCCTTGAATTGAGTATCTCCGACTGCCTACTGCAAAAAGCCATTATAGAAAAAGTTATAAACCTTAAAAGCAGCCACAGTAAATACAATGCATGCATGATGGTGAAAAATTTAAGATTGAGATTTTATTGTTTGTTGGGGAATGAAAAATTTCACTGGATAGCCACTGTCTTAAACTCAGCAGCCCTAAGAAGGCATTTTAATATAAAACTGTCAACTTGAGGACTAACATTACTTTTTGCTATCAGTCATTAATAGGTACTCTTCCCTGTCAAATATACAAGTTTTAATAATTATATTCTGAACAAGAGGAATGGTGTTAATTTATTTATGTAAGATATACCCCTGCCTCTCCAACATCCCAACCCTATTCCATGATGGACAGGAATCTATAGTAACAAAAAAGCACATAAATCTCTGAAAATAGTGCAGACCATATCTTCCAATAATGACCACAGTATATTCTAATTTTAATAGTAATCCAGTGAAAACCGTAAGAGTAGTTGTATTCACAAAATCACATCACATGGCATCCTGCTTCAAGTCAAAAAGGGCAATAACTTAATAAAATCACTGACATTTCTACTGATTTCAAACACAAAGGAAAAGTTCAGGTCAAAATACCATCTCTAGGGTCAAATGGTTATGCAAGCATGTCATGGAATAAACTGTCTTAGATTCATAAAGATTCATTGCAAGTATGACCAGTTCTGTCAAGGGGCTTCAGAAACACTAGCAAATAAAAAAAATTTTTGGACCAAAACCTCACTGCACATTTTTTTATGACTATAGCCCAAGGTAAAATGGGCAAGCGAGCATGCTGCAGAATAGATTGTCTTAGCTTCATAATAATTTATGCCAGGAATAAACAAAATCTATCAAGAGATTTATGAAACATGCAGCCTAAAATGTTTAACCAAAACCTTTACAAAGTGTCAATAATGCCTACACACTTCTATGTCAAGCCAAATGATTATTTATTCCAAAATCTAGATATCACATAAACTTTATAAAATCTCTCATAAATGTCTTAAGATACGGTCAAACCCGTTTATCTTGATTATGTCAGGGGTGTGTCAAAAAAATTGTCGACATAACCGGGTCCTGAGATATCAGGGTTTAGTTGACAAATCTATGCAGAACAATGATTCTGCATCTGAAGTATCAAAAATGAGAAGTTTTGTTTCTAAACACAAATGGCATTTCTAACGCACAATAAAATTAACAATTCAGTCATGCCTGGTTGCAGAAAAAAGAAGACTGGAGGTCTTTTAAATGAGATTAAGTTAACAAGTCACACATTTTCACAACACTTAAGTTATGGCAACATTGTCAGTGGTTTAAAGTTGTTTTTATTTCCCTGTTAATAGCCTCATCCCTTTGGTAGCCTCAGCAACACAATCGCACTGTCCAAAATCTAGGCCAATTTAAGTAAATGTACATGTTGGACTATATTATTTTTTAAAAAAGTATTTTCTTTTGTTAGAGTTGACTTGTGACTAGCAGCAAAATGTAACTGACCAATATTGTGTGAAAATCTATCATTTTTGTTGATCATCAGAGGTACCTTTACACCAGTACATGCCGGTTTTTACCAATAAAATTTGCCTCTGTACTGGAACAAAGATGAGACTGTCTGAATTCATGTACCGATAAAACTGTAAAATGTGTTTATAGTCTTTAAAGTTAACTGTGTCAACATCAAATTCTGTATGAAGCCAACTTATTCCATTCATGCAGTTAGAAGACAACTTGTTCCATTCATACAGCTGTAGTCCCATATCCCTCCCGATTTTGATCAGTGACTGTTGGCAAGAACACAGCACCAGAAGGAGAGTTGGCTAATCTCTTTGATGGATTGCAAGACTTTGATATTCAAGATAAAAACAACACAAATGAAAGCATTCCTCTTTCTGTTTCACAGACGTTAATCCTATCAGTCACTTTCTGCTTCATTCAGTTTGTGTTGAAGAATATGTCATGGCACAGCGATCGACAAATTCATTACAAAAATACTGGGCGCTATGGTTTCTTTTTACAATACCATTGGTGCTTTTATTTACTCTTGTTTAAAACAAATTAATAACCAAGTGTTGGGGGGGGTTAAGGGGGGGGACCAGCTTAGTTTGAAATTTTGTGGGTATCTATTTATAGATTATTGTGAGTCATGTGATCTAGCCATACTGAAGTTGAAGGCTTCCAATCACACCAAACATGGAAACACTTTAACTATTACCAAATTCATTTTAAATATACTGTGTAAAACAAATTAGGTAGTTTTAGCTACATTTAATTGTGCTAACCTGATAATTTTCCGAGTTACAGATAAGATCAAATTCATGATGCTGTGTGGGACGGACTATATTGTCATTGTGTTGATGTTCATTTTGAACGCAGCTTATGTAAAGGTCAGAAACGCATTCACTGAATTTCCTTACCCTAAAGTATTGTTTACAAGATAATTTTCTCCACTCTATGCAAGTGATTAACTATGCAGTGATGAGATTGGTTGATTAGCATTTGTACCAGTAAAATTTGGTCTTGTACCAACTTTTCCCATCCTTGCCAGTACAAGGTACCAGTAACAGTAAAAACGCCAGATCATTTCTTGTAAAATTTCTCTGAGATGGACATTAAAAGTTGCATTTTGTCGAATTAAGCGGGTCCACATGTTACTATGGACTGAAACTTATGCCTGACGTAATGGGGTTATCGACTTAACATGGGTCGAGATAGCAGTGAAAAATTAGCATAATAAAGAAGGATTTTTTCAGAACTGGACCAAAACACTCGACATACATGGGTTCTCAAGATAACCAAGGTCGAGATAAAAGGGTTTGACTGTATCTTATATACTTGATAAGATATATTACATATGATTTTAATGAAGATACCTTACAAAGTTTATAACATATCTCATAAAAGTTGATATCTTACAAAATAATGCACAAGATATCTGAATTAACTCTGTTTATAAAAGATCTTATTTGTTTTATAAGATATCCTATTTTAACACAAGATATGGTTTATAAGATATCAAAACTTTTCAATAAATACCAATTTAGCTTTTCAAATGCTTCCCTCTAATGTGGGCTTGACAATAACTGGATCTCATTAAGCAGCTGTCATTCCATGCTTTGGTAACCACTGACGGCAGCTGGTGATGACTTAATGTGATAAACTTCTGTCTGTAGCACAACAAACAGTGATTTACTGTGAACAAGCAGTGGTTGATGTTATCATAACACCACAACATTTGACTGGTATTTGTTTACATGGCATACATATGCTATAGACTGGTATTTGTTTACATGGCATACATATGCTATAGACTAGTATTTGTTTACATGGCATACATATGCTATAGACTGGTATTTGTTTACATGGCATACATATGCTATAGACTGGTATTTGTTTACATGGCATACATATGCTATAGACTATTTAACATTGTACCCATGTCTGATCCCCAAAATTTACAAGGGCAATGTCAACTCTCTACCAACTTAAAAGATTTTTTAGAAACAAAACAGTGCAGTATATGCCTGAGCCATGTTTAATAGTTTTCTATGTTGATAACTACATTTTTGTGCATAATTTTTTTCCTTCAGTCACTTTGACCTTGACCTTGCACCCAAAAATCAATAGGAATTTTCCCTTAAGTGCAAGCCATCCACACAGACTATCCTGGTCTGTGATGTAAATCTAATGTTATTGTGCATTAACCATTTTTAGCCCTTTAAAATACTGAATGTGACCTCTGAACTATTGACTCCAAAATCAATAGGATTCTTCCCCACCCCAAGTGCAAGCAATCCACAAATTTTGGTAGCCATAGATGATGAAGAACGCAAGTGTTGTACCCAATCTATTTGTCTTCTTTTAGAGTGACCCTGACCTTGGACCTAATGACTCTGAAATCTGCAGGGTTCTTCCTTCTCCCACATTCAAGCTAACCACAAAGTCAGGTAACTTTAGGTTAAGGAGAACTGAGATTTTCTGCTGAAACAATTTTTATTCTCCAAAGTGGCCCTGACATCCGAGTCCAAAATCAACAGGGTTCTTCCTTACTCCAAGTACAAGCCAACAACAGAGTTTAATAACTGTAGATGGTGGAAAACTTAAGTTATTTTGTGGAAACCTAATGGTAATGGATGGACAACTGGATATTATAACATAAAATGCTCTGCCTTATGACAGGTATAAAATAAAGTCTTATCTACTCAACTTAATCAACCTAGAAAAACATAAATTATATTGAATCTTTTTTTAAGATTGCAATTGGAGATAATAGTTTTATAATATTGTTTAATAAGCACCATATCAGGCACATAGTAAGTGAATGGATCGCAATCAAAAGCTAGTGTCTATACTTTGATTATACAGTGCATTGCTTGTCCACAGCAATTTGCTGCAATTCAAAAACACAACTGCATAATTTTAGCCCTCATTAATTTAGAATGAATTTCAACACATATAATACATTTTATGGATAGATTTCATACTAAGAGATACAAATTTCTTACAATTTTTGCAGAATTTTTCTTTGTTGCATCTTCTCCTAATCATCCCATCTAAATCATGGCCTGGTGGAGAGTTGAACTCAAAGCCCCTCTCTGGTGTGACCTTCTTTTTTCTCCTGCTGACAGATACTGAGGACTCCCTAGAAGACTGCCTCTGGACATGTCTACTTCCACCATCACTCATAGCAAAATCTGATGGTGTATTTTCACCAGAAGCTTCAGACTCATAAAATAATGGCCTTTTCTCTTTTAATCTCATTTCCCCATTTTGGGTACTACATTCAAGGCTATCATCTGCTGGAGTATAATGCTCATTGTCCTGTACATGTGTTAAAGAATCATCTCCATTGTCCCGTGCTTGTCCATCAATGGACTCTGGGCCAGAGTCACCAGGATCAGATTCATGCCCAGTAGGGCCACCCAATTTGTGTCGAACTTTTGGCAACTCAATGGGTCGATCCGAGTCTTGAGCACTGGTTGAACTATCCAAGTCAGAGTCAGATGAAGTTATTGTCTCCCTACTTCCATGATATTCTCGAGCCAAATTTGGCTGCGGCCGGTCTTCCTCTTCAAGAATGGACTGACTGCATGGATCAGACATTGAGTTGTATACCTCACATTCCTTTTGGAAAATTGACTCCAAATACGTCGACTGATCAGAAACTGATGGATTTTCTGATGATGATGAAAATATTGTGTTATCTAATACTGAACGGTTGCGTCGTTTCAGATTTGGAAGAGTTTGCGAGCCATCTGATAAGTACTGCATGGATAAGCTTTTGAAATCTGAAATTTGAAGCAACTCTTTTGACCACACTGTTTACATAAAATGCAAAAACATAAAGCAAATGGTTTAATAAGAATGTCTTCCCTTTGTTAGATATTTTGGAAAACTGAATACCTGAAAACTAATGCATAAAAATAAAAGAAAAATTTTAATCAAATTACACAGATTAATTTGAAGATAATGATTTATGTCAGAGTGATTACTGCAACATCAAAATATAGCCTGCTAGCTGTTTCTGTTAGAAACAAAGAAAATCACAATAGCTAATCTAGCAACACAAAATTAAACAACTAAAGCAACTCATCTCCACCATCTTTTGAACTGGATAGGCAAAACTATTCATTTCAAGCATCTAAATTATACTGCATTGGACACATATAACATGAAAAACCTAATAAATTACATGCAAATATTTTCAACTGCTATTTGAAACAATTTTGAAAGAAACTGACATGTTGTTTTATATTTTTTTCATGTATGCTGTAATTAATGTGAAATCTCCTGGTCTGAATGTGATAGATAATATAAACAACTGTTGATAGAAAAGAACTTATTAACAATATAATAACAGTTAGATTTAAATTGTGTGGTTCATCCAAGTTTCAATAAAATCTGTAATTTCAAACTTTCAATTCATCTCTCAAAATTTATATGTCTGTTACAATAGACCAACGCAATGTTATTCATTCTTCTAAATAAACTGCAAAGCGAGTCTCCATTCATAGGTAGGTGATCAAAATATTAACGACATGTTGCTAACAGCTACGCAGCCTTTCCTGGTAAGATGACCATGCAGTTTCAAGCTGAAATGATGATCCTAAAGATTTTCAAACCAAGGGATGGCAGTTTGAGTTAAGAGTTGTTAGTGCCATCTGCCGAGTTTTTCTGATATAAATTACAGAGATTCCACCATCACTGTTTGAGCCAAGCTGGGTTTTTTAGCCACCAGATCTAAACTTTTTTAAGAATTACTGTATACTGTGTCATGTCAATTAAGACCAATTCGACTAATTTCATCTCATACTATATTAGTGAGACTGAAATACAATTGTTTTCCTCTTAAAACGCCATCACTTCTGCAGTAAAATGTGGTCTTATAAAATGGATGGCCTCTTACAAGTTATAAAAAAAATAGTTAAAAATTTATTTATTTGGTGTCGGGCAAGGAGCTCTTAGTAAAAGGGTGGCTTTTATATAAAGAGGCCTCTCAAGAGTTAGACCAATTTATTTTGTGATTTAATTCATTGTGTTATTGGTTTAATAATATTACTGATCATGACATGCACTTCAAAAAAAATAAAAATAAAATTTAAACTACCGGGCAAATAAAGTTTTGACATACGTACAGTATCTAAATATAGACCATACCTCTTTCTTTCCTCGTGACTTTTACAGATCCTGGAGTCGGGATTTTATATTGCACACTGTTATTACTTCTTGGAAACTGAGAATCATCCTATAGTCAAAATATATACCATAAGTACTCGCATTACACAACTTGAATCCAACTGCAACAACACAGATCCTGATCTGCCATCACACATCAGGGTCTACATTGTTTGTTCTACTGATTGCTCCTAACAAACTGCATAGTCCCAGAACTGCCAGGCATTATGCAACTGCAGATGTGGGTCTATACAGTTCACAGTTGGATCTGACTTGTATACAAAAAGTACATAAACAACCATCTCAATTCAAATTTGACAAGTATATACCTTAGTGAACATTCTAAAAAGCTTTTCACTGTGTTTATTTATTTTCAAGGCAAATATACTACAATGAATAAATACATATTCTTCACTGACCAGTATTGCTGCTTCCAAAATGGCTGCGAGTCAACAATTTTTAATTAGGTTAAACCCTCATTTAACAAGCATTTTGGCCCAAAATAACATTAAGTTACATCAAATAATGGAAGGAACTAAATAAGAATTTTTTTATAACTTGGATTAATTCAAGAAATTATCTCAAGTAATGGTTCAATCCAGGACATTTTCAATGCTACAATCAATAAAACATACATGTAATGGCAGAATAGTGACAAGAATAGCACTTAACAAATTATTAACTAAAACATTTTCAAATTGCATACTGTATTGTGACACATCATACATCCAGCCATTTCTTTTTCAAAATTCCCACTGAAACTTAAATTTTTGTTTTAAATTTAAACATGCAAGATAATATCTGTTGATGAAGAAAAAGTGACATGCAATAAATGCTGTAAGCCTTAACAACTGGTTTATATATTCACAGCACAATACATGGGACAAAAGGCAAAATATAAATGACACTGATGTAATTTATACATCCAATATTCTTTATGACAGCATGCAAAAAGTCAGTATATCCATATCTGTCAAGCATCAAGCACATGGCATCAGTGAACACTAACAAATATTTACAATTGACAGTGCTGTCCCTGTCAGAAATGGCATCAACATGCACCTTGTTATGAAAGTACATCCTGTTGCCCTGATAATGAATTCCTCCCCTGCAAGCTCAACAACAAAACTTTTACATTTTCTCTGAACAAATTATCATTTAATTGATGTCAATTGCATTCATTCCTTAGCATGCATTTCTGCATTTAAATATTGATGGAATTCATGCATATGTAATATTTCTATGGAAAAAGGCAAGAAATACTAATGGCAATGCACTGATATCACAACCCCAAAAACTGAGCAAATCTTTAATCTTCACAAGTTCTATTATCTAATTTCAAGTGACTTCATAGGCAAATCACACCAGCCCTGTGTAATGGTCAGGGGACTTCCTAGTCAAACCACACCAGCCCTGTGTAATGGTATGGGGACTTCCTAGGCAAACCACACCACTCCTGTGTAATGGTCAGGGGACAACACCGATTAAAGAGTAGAAATATTGCAAAACTTGAATCCAATCAATCATAGCACATTATAGCACATTCTACTTAATAACTAAATGTAGTACACTGGAAAAAGCTTTATAACCCTTCACAAGCATTTTCATGACCAAAAAAAAAATATATATATATATATGTATATGGATAATTTCTATGCTAGTATAGATACTATTAATTATGTTAATCTGACATTTGGAATACATTTATAGTTCTTTTAATTAACCTCTTGGAAAAACACATAATTACTCAACTCATTTGCAGAACTATTCTTTTTAAATCTGTATTTTTCCATTTCTGTTACAAAATATGTAGTGATTCACAAAAGTCTTTTAAATACACAGCGAAAACGTCATGTAAAATTAGAATATCTGAAATTGTGTAACTTATACAGTGAAAACAACACGAGTCGGACTGCAGTTCAATTCTTGTGATGTGCAATAATGCAGTTGTTCACATTTAGTTTGAAACAGACTTGATCAGGAATCCATTACAAAATCTATTAAGTGATAACAGAGTTGATCAGGAATCCATTAGAAAATCTATTAAGTGATAACAGAGTTGATCAAGAATCCATTGCAAAGTTTATTTAAGTGGTAACAAAGTTGATTAGGAATCCATTACAAAGTCTATCAAGTGATAACAGAGTTGATGAAGAATCCATTACAAAGTTTATTATGTGATAAGAGCTGATCAGGAATCCATTACAAAGTCTATCAAGTGATAACAAAGTTGATTAGGAATCCATTACAAAGTTTATTATGTGATAACAGCTGATCAGGAATCCATTACAAAGTTTATTATGTGATAACAGCTGATCAGGAATCCATTACAAAGTTTATTATGTGATAACAGCTGATCAAGAATCCATTACAAAGTTTATTATGTGATAACTGATGGGCAGCTGCTGTGTGCTGTCGAAATGTCAATTCATCTAAAAAAAGGCATACTCAACATTAAAATTTTAGAAGTGAAGGACCATATGTTATGATGGCCTTTATATTCCCTTATTCTTTTGAAGAAATAAATAAACATTAATCACTTTAAATACAGGTTACCTACTTGAATAAATTTTTATAGAATGTGTATCCATTATGGACAAACTTGTGTTCAAAGTATTATCATGGAGTAAAGCAGAACTAGTGTTGAAATAATCAAGATTGATTAAAACTTTGAAACAATTAACCTAGGAAACTTTTAAGTACTAGAAGATATTTGTTTTTATGGGTGTACATTTCCAAACTTAAACTGATGTATTCTGACTTAACAAAAATGTAGATGCATATTTTATGGTCAATTACATTAATGAACTGCAAAGTGAAAAGTTATATCACAACTAAATGATGATAAACATGAACAATAGACATTTCAAGATAAAAATGATAATTTCCAGGTTTAAAGTAATGAGTTTCTAAAAATAAATATTCTTAAAGAAATACAAACCCCATCTTGTTCCCCTTTCCAGTTGGGGACGTAGATATCAACAGCGGGAAAATTAACGGAGGAATTTTCTGAGATGTTAGAGTTGTTATAGGCATGCTGTGAACAACCAGGGTACTCGGCTACATGTTTGTTATAATGCTGATAATTGAAGTGGGGAAGGATTAGTTGTGAGAAAATGCAAACATGACTTACAGCAAAGTGAACACATTTGTATGGATTAAGAGTCTGATTACCCACTTATCAAAATGACATATCAGTGTTGAAACATCATGTATAAAAAACCTGAACTGTAGTTTCAATTCAAAATCAGATTTTGAATCCAAAACTTATGCCTTCAGAGTGACATCAAGTGTCAAAAGTGAAACCTGCACTGTAGTTTGAATTCAACATTAGTTTTTGAATGCAAAACTTATGCCCTCAGAGTGAATGCTAATTTAGAGAGGAAATATCTGTGATCACATTTTCATGGTGAAATCAAAGAGGTTTTAGAAGTGAGATTTTCTTTAATTTTCAACTCCAGAAAGAAAACAAGGTACTCAAATTTTCATGTCATTGAGATATACAAAGCTTTGCTTGTTGAAACAGGGACAGGCAAGAATACCTCACTTTGGGTATTTTGAAACATTCTTGTTTGTTCACAAGCTGAATTTAAACATGTGCAGGCTAATTAGGACTTTAAAATATTATAACACTACCAGTTAGACTTGCAGAACATTTTCACTCACAGGAGAAGAAAAAGTCCAATTATATCTGGCAGTATTTGCCACAAAGATTTTGACATCACTGAAAGGCATGCATTTAAGGAAACGAATGCTTAGCAAACTGTCAAATGTAACCACTGACAGATATATGAACAGGTGTAAGATTTCTGAATATAGGAAGGCATTTTCTAAGGAAACAAAGTGCGGGGGATTTTTACCCCCTGCCCCCAAACCCAAACAATGATCAAATGGAATACAATTTTGAAAACATATATTGCTGAAATTTGGAGTTATACATTATGTAAAATATTTTAAAATATTTTATTATGGAATTGGGCCTAATTTTCAATCCCTGTGGGCCAACCAAAAATCCCCCTTTGGGCTAGAGCAGAACCTATCATTATGAAATAAATGGAATTGATCAATTCTGGAAGGTGGTCAAATTTGTGATCAATACTGACCAATTATGCTCATATGAAGTTTTGTTACATATTTTGCTAGGCACTATGATTAAAATTACCCTTGTTACATACTTCTGCCTGGTTCATTTTAGTCAAGTTATAAAGATGCCCACTCTCAAACCACAAGAAATGTATTCACGTTTTCACAAACTTAACATAAAAAGTTTTACATATTAAAAATAGCATTTTTGAGGCTAAAAGCCCAATATGGTGAAACTTGATGATTCATGTTCAAGCTAAGAAAGCACATTCTCTGTATTCATGCAGATGTCATGCGAATTTTACAAGGTTTCACTGAGTGTAGCAAACCTAGCAAACGTGTTCAAGGACAATGAGAAATTGTTAGTAAAAGGTAATCACACTCCGCAACATCTTCAACTTTTATGGTATACATTTATGCTAATATACAGCTGAACTTTACTGAATGTATTTCATGTAAGACAGCTATATCACAGATCTACATTGTATTTAATCAATAATAATAGAAGCAAAAAAATCTTTACAAAAAATAAAATAATAATAATAACAATAATAATAACAACAGTAATAATAATAATAATAATAATAATAATAATAATAATAATAATAATAACATAATTGTCCATGGAAAAGCCCCTATTTGATGGTTATTAAATGTTGGCAAGTATTTACTAAACATATTTTTGTCTGATAATAAGCCTACCCCCTACTTTTCAACAAATTTATTAGGCTTGTCCCCTGGTCATATCAGGAGAAACACACCATCTAAAGAATAAAGTCAGAGTAATTCAATTATTCTACAGAAGTAATCTCCCTTGCAGCCATCTATTACATACCCAGTACAAATATGTACATGTATATGCACAAAGATGTGTTTCTTATACTGCTGATATTTACAGTTTCACAGAAAAGAGAAAATGATGGAAGGGGAGAGCAAAACTTAATAGTAAGATACTGTGAGGAAAATAGGAAAGGTAATTAAAAGCAGTCTAAACTAAAAGTAAATTGACTGATATGAAACTCCCTCCAAAAAGGACCAGTCATACAAGATCTTAATGTGGAAGGTAGTGCAAATGATAATGTTGGTCATGGGAAAAATTAACTGCTGAGTAGTATTTGCATTTAATTTAAATTTGCATTTAATTATATTTGCATTAACTTATATTTGCATTTAATTTACAATAAGCACAGACAATGGGAAAGATCTCAGACCTTTTCTTAATGTAATTCAGCATAATGATGATAAGAAAATGTATTTATCTGGGTTAAAACTTTCTACTAAAAGTTACCACAGAAAAAAAGCTAATGACCTTCTTCACAAAAATTCTCTTTTTTCAATAATACATGTAGAATGCTATATGTTGGTGAAAGTAGTCACTGTCAAACAATTTTGGAGAAAAATCATGAATATCGGGAACATCATATTATTTGTTAGGCTAAAAGTTGGCTCAGCAAAGTTATGTAATATTTTATCTTTATTTTATCCCTTTATTTGCAAAGAATGAGTAACACCTAATTTCTCTTCATGAAATTTGTTTATGGTCAATGTATTGCTCGGTGTTTCTTAATGATGCTTTAAGTGTAAAAATTAAAAATCTTAATAAAATGGATAGGTCATTTGTACAAACTGCTGACTTGTCAAATACCATATTCCTGGTGATGAAATAAGCAGGTGTTCTAAACACTAAATTGTAGATGGCATCATTGCTGTGAACTACATAGGCAGTCAGGTATGGCACACAAGGTTCACAATGAACCAACTTATACATCTAAGTGAAGACAAAGGTAAGAAAAATCTAATGCAGATATTTCAATCATTTACCAACCTAAATGCCATGATATTTTGTAGTTCTTTGTTGTTAAGTTTTTCTTATTTTAACTGTCAACCAATGAGGTGATATTGTTACACACTGTCAGCCAATGAAGTGATATTACAGTGTTCAAAAAATCTGACAGCCTAAAGCCCGAGGCCCCTCTAATTTTAGATCGGGCCCGCCCTGTATTCTAAGCGAGGTGCCCGTCGGGCTTGTCAAAAAAAATTAATTTGCCTGAGGAAACTTTGATCACACTGATGAAATGTGTAAATGTATTTTCAAGATGTTGACATACCTGCCACAACATGGTACAATCCAAATCAGATCACCGCTGTCCTACATGAAATTGAGATCTGATTTTAATCAGACTTAAGCATGGCATGTCATGCTAAAAATATGACTCCCAAACCACATGACATAGCTGTGTTTCGAGAAAACACAATTTTCAGCAATCTTTATAATAAAAAAACCCCCACATGTAGCACATTTAAATGGTAAACAGTCATAACTGGAGCTGATGTATCCCTTGGGCAGTTTAAATAGCAGAAATTAAAGGCAAAGAGGTCAAGTATAAATCACCATTTCACATATTATTTAATTGGTTGACAATAGCTAGTGAGATGTGTTTGAAGGCTGCAGTGGATGAGCCCATTGTGCTAATTTGCAAAGGTAGGATCAGGAGGTGGAACAATCCATTATAGGTAAATCAAGGAGATGATAGATGCATGTACAAGAACAAAAGTTATTACATATTATTTGCCTTGAATGAGAATATTTAAGCCACATGTATTATATTTTTGACAAGTTTGTGAACAGCAGCAACGTTTCTTTTAAGTCGTATTTTACTGCATATATAGAATGCAAAGCATGATCATTTCAGTTGTTGGAATAGTGTTCAAGTGCAATTTATTTTTGAAGCTGATTTAGTGATTTGGTAAGCAATTAACTATCAGCAAAGCACAACAAAAATAACTTTCAGAGTTCTCGGTTGATGGAGTTTTACTTTGTGAAGCACACCAGTGAAAAAAAAATTGATAATGGGGATGGGTGGGCTATTAATTCTTTGCACATACTGCAAACAACACATCAACATACGTCAACTCAGTTCTGACCAGGATTCACTCAGAGAATCCAGCAGAGAAGTTTGAACACCAGCACTATCCAGTCCCTAGTGAGTGTAGTGATGAACACTAATGACACTTGCATTACCTTCAAACCCCTTTGAACCCTATTGAATTTATATTCGAACTGTAGCTACTGCAAAATTTGTAACAATATTAAAAAAGGAGAAATTTTGGGCATGTGGAAATTGGAGTCAGGGCTTGAGGAATTTCAGTCAGGGCATGTGAGTTTATTTAAGTCACCAGCCCTGGGCCTGTCTCTTAAAAAAGTTTTCTTTGAGTGCTGATATTGTTCTACACAAGACTGCTGCTGGTCTATATTAACAGCACACATGTTTAATTAATTTATAAGATGTGAACATGAGCTGATTAAAGGATGATCAATTTATTTAGCAAAAGTAAACAGCAAGTTTATTGCAGGATTTATTTTACACTGACTCAATAACAAGTTCTGACACCTTAGATGACACTCTCTCATCAACTCAGATCTTATGTGACATGCTCTCAATGACTCGGGTCTCATGTGACACATTGTTAATGGCTTAGATTTTAGTGTAATATGGATTTTACAGTGGAGGAAACCACCAACCTTTTATCTGCAACCATATCCTATTAACTGTTCAGAGCTCTGGAACATACATATGCAAAGTGAGCACATTATCACAAACAAAACACACATCAAGTGTTTAAACTTTGAACTTTCAATTTGATTTTATTTTTAACTAATGGCATGAGTATGAGGCTTCAGTATTGTCTCCCTTTGGACCACTTTAAGAATACATTCAATTGCAATAAGGTCATATCACACTCAAATGATTTAGTTCTGACTTTCAGAGTATTTTCAAATTATGTGCTCACTCACTTACATTATTTCAAGACTCTGGAATCAGGCTTTCAGTTTTCATGAATCATTATGTGTATAAACATGAACATGAATCATTAAGTGTATAAACATGAAACAATTTGCAAACAAATATTTGTCTTCCTGATGTCATAGTTAAATTTCAAGGTCATATCAATTGTGACTTCCTAAAAATGTTTTAGGTTTAAAAACAAATTATCATGGAGTGGAATACCCTATACATGTATGCATCAGAACAAATAATTAAAAAACTTTTCAAGTTCTTCAACAAAAAATTCTGACAATCTATATTGCATTGATTTATGTTCGTATATATTTCTGAATTTTTGATTATCTAAGCCATTTTCATATCCCTAATGAGTTATAATAATAATAATGACTTTATTTAAAGAAAAAACTCATTTGGTCAACTGACCAATCTTCCATGAGGCCTTCTACAATGACATTTGTACAAAGATATATATATATATATATATATATATATATATATATATATATATATATATATATATAGACTGTGTTTAAAAGATAAGGTGTTTTTAGATGACAAATGCTGTTAAAAATTCGACAATTGATCTACTGCTACAATAAAATATGTACAAGGCTTCAAGGATGAGTACATACTGGATTCATGCAAATAGTAGTAGTGAATGTGATTAAAACATTATAGGTGAGTACATGATAACAATGTTGTAAAAAGTAGTAGTACTGAATTAAACAAAATCATACAAATGATTGTTTTTGTAGATGTTGACTAAGAAGCTTTTAAAAGCTTGGCATGTGTCAGCTGACTTTATATAAGGTTGTATGGAATTCCATAGTTTGGCTCCAGAAAAAGCAAAACTCTTCTTATAAAACTCTGAATTTGGTTTAGGTAAATATTACTTGTTGTTAGAGATGGATCTTAGTTCATACATATGTATATTTTTAACAAATTTAAATTTACATTTAAGATTATCAGGAGTCAAACCATGTAAGGATTTATAGACTAGTAAACCCTTCTGAAATTGAGTTCTCTGCTGAAATGGAAGCCACTTTAGGGTTTTAAAAAGATTTGTTGATGGTGTATCTAAATCAGCATCAAGAATAACTCTAGCTGCTCTCTTTTGAAATTTCAGTAATCTTTCCTGATTTTCTATACCACTATTACCCCAGAGAGAACAATATTCTAGGTGTAGCATGATATATGCATTGTGGAATATCTTTCTCTGTTCTTGAGGGAGATAAGATTTTATTCTGTTCAAGAGATGAAGCAGTGAGTTAACTTTTTAATGACCTTATCAACTTGTATTTTCCAGCACAAGATATGGTCTGTCATAATGCCAAGTAGTTTTTCATTTTCAGACTGTTGTATATCCATTCCTTTTATCATTACATAGCTCAGTGTAATATGGTAAATCACTGATGTACAGCAGAAGCAGTAATGGTCCAAGAACTGATCTTTGGGGAACACCTAACTTTAACAGTTTCTTTTCTGAAAGTTGATTTAAAATAGAAACTTCTTGTTGTCTGCCTTCAAGATAGGATTGAAACCAAGTTAAGCTTTCATGGTTAACTTGATATATGCTCAGCTTTTCCAGCAGGATTTTGTGATTTACGAGGTCAAAAGCCTTTGAAAGGTCAAGAAACACTGTGCCTACAAGGTTGCCTTTATCTACTGCTGTTAACCAATCATCTACCATTCTAGTTAGTTGATTTTGTTGCTTGACTCTCTTGAAATTAAAAGGAGCATGAGTGATCTGGTTGTCAGTAAACATATCTATCCAGATGTCATGAGCATCTGATGGGTCATCAAAACATTCAATTACTGACCAAGGGATATCTTTCAGTTCTTAAGGAATAGTTGCGAATTGAATCTTTTCATTATTCGATACTTGATACATCTGTTACAATAATGTTTACTTTTTTTACTTAATTTCTTGTACAGCATATAGGATAATGATCACTCATGGAATATTGGGGAACTGCAACTTCTATAATATTGTCAGCATTGTTAGTATAAATATGATTAATTAGTGTTTCAGATATCTGTTATCCTAGTAGGTACATGAACTAGCTGTTGATAATTCAGGGAATTCATGGTTTTAATCCAGCTTTGATTGGTATCATAAAGCAAATTGTAATTGATGTCACCTACTAAATGACTTCTTTGTTTTCTATATATAGAGTATCAAGCTTGTTTTGAAATGTATTATGCCAAGCATCGTCAGTCTTCAGTGGTCTATATACACAGCCCAATACAAATGGTTTTTGGATATTACGTCTCATTTCTAGCCAGATTATTTCCATACCAATTTCCTCAAGATCATATCGACATTCGAAAGAAATGCCATCCTTAATGTAAATGAGAAGTCCACCACCCTTTTGGACAAGTTGGTTGTTTCTTTGAAAACAGTAGTTAGGAATTTTAAGTTCATCATCACGAAAAAGTTCATGTAGGAAGGTTTCACTGAAAGCAAAAATGTCAATTACTGAATTATTTCCTGAAAGAAGTAATTTGATTTCATCTAGTTTTGGACAAAGATAATGAATGTTCAGATGGCAAATTTTGAGACCCTTTTTGCTTAAGTCACAGATTTTGAGAGAATTCTGAGTTTTGATGGTTTTGAGATGAATGATATTGATATCTAAATTAATATTTTCACTATCAATGTATGAACGATGATATTCCTCTAAAGTTTCTTTTATACTTTGTACTAAATCATGACTATCAACTCATTCTTCAGAAGATTTTTCAATGACACTTGAAACATTAGCACATTCAACAGGTATGTCAGTAGTAGTTACAACATTATGGTCACTTTTATTGATGGAAGCACTTTATGGGATTGCACCAGAGGTAATTCCATGGACATCATCACTCAGTAGGGTATCAGCAGTTTGCTTTCTGCCATCACAGGGAGAATTACACTTAGTGGATCTCATAGGATGTTTTGAAGTTTCTGGAATAATGCGTTTGGTTGTTAAACTTTTGGCCCCATCTTCATTGCCATTTTCCTAAAACTGCATATTTGAGTTTGAACATTTCACAGTGTTTTGCCTAATGCCCATAATGTAGACAGTTGTGGCACTGTATTTTACTTGTGTGTCTGCATGATTGCACATTATGCCCACATTCAAAACAGTAGAAACATCTTGATTTCTGATGATGGTTAGAACAGTTTGCATGGTCCCAATTATGTTTGTGATCTATATTTCTATGCCTTTTAGAGGCATCATGGCTGTCCTATAGTATTGGGAAAATCTCATTTATTGCATTGAAAAAGTGGGACAGACCCTAAACAATAGTTATCCTCTTGCTAAGATGCAAGATACCATAAATCTTTATGTAACATTTACAGCGAAGTATAAAAAAAACACTGATGGGACCACAAAATAATGTTCTTTACAGATAGGTGTCCTCTGTACTGAGTAAATATATACTGATAAACTTGAAAAAGGGAAGTAAAAAAATGTTATTAATTATGAATTTTGTCCTTTACCATAAGTGTACTTTATACAGAGGTGTCCACTATAGCACGCTACACTGTGTCTGGTAATGCTGTTCATTATCCCTAGAAGCTAATACTAAATCCTGAAATATATACAAATTGCAGCATCCTGATACAACCTTGTAGGCAATCTATACAAACTGCAGCATCCTGATACAACCTTTGCAGGCAATCTATACAAATTGCAGCATCCCAATACAACCATGTAGGCAATCTATACAAACTGCAGCATCCTGATACAACCATGTAGGCAATCCATGAAAACTGCAGCATCCTGATACAACCTTACAGGCAATCTATACAAACTGCAGCATCCTGATACAACCTTATATGCAATCTATACAAATTGCAGCATCCTGATACAACCATGTAGGCAATCTATACAAACTGCAGTATCCTGATACAACCTTGTAGGCAATCTATACAAACTAGCATCCTGATATAACCTTATAGGAAATCTATACAAACTACAGTATCCTGATACAACCCTGTAGTCAATCTATACAAACTATAGTATCCTGATACAACCTTACAGGCAATCTATACAAATTGCTGCATTGGTATTTTCAACATCAAGAATTCAAAATTTCAGAATTAAAAACTTTAGCTGATAAACATCAAAAGAAATGATTTTTCTAAGTTCCTGAAAATCTTTCAAAATAAACTTGTTTCAATTAGGATTAACTGCATTTACAGTGAAAAAAATTCTTTGTACAACTAGTACTAATAGCCAAAGAGAAATATACTTGGTGTTAGGGAAGTAATACCTCATTGACACTTCTTTCATTTTCATTTCTTTTTGGTGATTTTCCCTCACCATGCTTATCTCTCAGAGAACCACTTCTCACAAATTTAAACTTCTCACCTGAAAAAGAAGCATATTATCACATAAAACATCACTCTCTCATTATACTGATGTCCATAGCAGCCTTATAGTAAGACCACCTCATAATGAAGTACATATATACATCACTCCCTCATTATATTGCTGTCTATGGCAGCCTTATAGTAAGACCACCTCATAATGAAGTACATATATACATCACTCCCTCATTATATTGCTGTCTATGGCAGCCTTATAGCAGGATGACCTTATAATGAAGTGCATAAATACATCTTTCCCTCATTATGTTGTTGTCCATGGCAGCCTTATAGTGAGACCAAATTATAAGGAAGTACATAAATACATCACTCCCTGATTATAATGCTGTCCATGTCATCCTTATAGTGAGGCTACCTTATAATGAAGTAAATAATACATATAATTCTACCAAGGCAATAATGAGAAAACCCACCTTATAACAGGAACATTGTTACAATAAAGGGTATTGTAATGAAGGAGTGATGTATATGTCCTTTTAAAATGTGACATTAATTTCACTCTGAAAATAATAATAGCAAACCATTAAGAGAAAAGCTAGGCAATCTGTCACAGAATGCAACATTACTGATTGTTTCCTTCATTAAATGGCATTATATATTCAAGGCAAGAAAGCCACTTGTTTGAATCACTTTTACATTTGCTCTTCTTAACAAAAATTTAATTATTTCTTCTCATGATTAATCCATAAATTGATTTTGAAATTTCTGTAGAAAGATGGCTTTAAGTGTTTTTAGCATTTGAAAGAGCTTTCATTTGAATAAACTGATCTTTTACATTGACCCTTCATCAAGTTATTGATTGACAAGGTTACTAATTAGCAAACAGCATATCTGGGCTAATGGAGTGCATAGCAGAACATAATACCTGGCAAATTTAACATTTTTCCCTATCCAGTGTATGAAAAGTGTGACAATCATGAAAAAACAATGCAGAAAATTGACATATGGATTGAATGAAGATTTACGTTGTCCAGAGATACTTCAGAACAAGATCCATTTCTGATTTGTTTCTTTTAGTTTAGGGCTTACTTTCAGGAAATGTCTGTCTTTGTCCTAAAGTATTTTATTTATCTCTATTGCAGGCCTTTCTTATTTTAAAGTGGAATATAAATTTAGGAAAATCTAGACTCTTAAAATCTTTCATTTCATGCCTCAAGTAATATACAAATCTAACACACCTTAATTTCCCAATTAGACTGTGACACTGCTGTAAAAACCGTAGCTTGAGTGAAGTACTCTTTAAAATGTGGAAAAAGAAAGTGAACTGTTAGTACTGCAAACAGTACACAATATACCTAACTTATAACATTTTCACTACTAATGACCTCAACCACTGAGCTTACGGTCCTGACTGCTATATGATAAGGTGTGGACACGAGTAAAGTTTCATCAGAATATTTGACAGAATTAAAAAGTGACTACCTGCATAAAGTAACTGTCCATTAACTTATATTATCCCTTGTTGTGACCTTGACCTTGAGGCAGGGAGCATACAACTGTGAACATGTGTGAAACTGCCAAGTCAAGATATGTAACATTTCTTAAAGTATCTTCATTGGTTCAAAAGTTCCAGTTCTACATCGATGAAAATAATAATAATAATAATAATAATAATAATGACGACTTTATTTAGAAACTATAACTTGATTATTTATCTTGAGGCTTTCTGTTATGTACAATATATGCAGGATGATATAGCCCTGTGGTACTCTACAGTTAATATTTTTACTTTCAGAAAGGTGACCTTTAGAGATACTTTTTGCACTCTGCCAAAAAGAATTAAGGCAGTTTAGGAAGTTTTCATTACACTGATAGATTTTTCAGTTTTTCAGGCAAAATTTCATACTCTACAAGATCAAAAGCTTTACAAAAATCAACCATAACAGTGCCAACCATTTCTCCTTTATATGATGTTTGTAGCTATTTATCAATCACAGATACCAGTGCAGTTTCATATGAATGATAGACTGATTATCATGAATAAGATTATAATAAGAGTTCAAACAAATGAAAAAGAATCATGTACATGTTTTTCTAGTAACAGAAAAGACAGGATGGAAAGAGGTGGGTCTGTTGTTATTTATATCATCAGTTTTCCAAGTCTGTGGAAATTTTATATTGTATTAGACCTAATACTTTGATCGCAAATAAAAGCTATAATCTCTATTATAACAGGTGCAGCTGCCTTATGTAGCCTTGGTACAATCATATCAAGTTCTGTGGTTTTACAATCATCCACTTTTGTAATCTACTTCAACACAAATTCAGGACTCATTTTTGGAATTTAAAACTTTGAAGGTCATCTATTTATAGTTTACCTTGCTGTGACAATGACCCTGAGATGGGGATGTTACAATGGTCATGTCACACACTCTCTAATAATGATACATAACTGGTTAAACTTTCATTAAAATGTTTTCATTGGTTCAAAAGTTATACTCTAGATAAGGATACAAGTTACATTTTGCTTAACCTGAAGGGTGGTGCACATGGTTATTAAACGTGACGCATCATCAATTTGTAACCAATATTTCACTGAAGTTTCATTAAAATGTCTTCAGGGATTCAAAAGATATACTCAAAAAAAGAATACAGGTCATAATGATGTAATCATAACCTGTAGGGCATTGATACACACTGTCTTGACATGATATATATTTGGGAAAAATTTCATAAAAATCCCTTTAACTGTTACAATGTTATGGGTCTGACATGCAATATTAAAGTATAGGCTTTCATATGGACAAAACAATAACATAATACACCTCTCCCTCAATAACCTGCAACAATGGGGTCCAAAGTACACAGACGGCACTCTAAGTGAGAGCACAAGTTACTTCAAAAAAAAATTAAGAAGGTATGCCATCCTGCTGGACATTGAGAAAACCTGGCAGGGAGGGGTTTAGTGGGCTGCTGAAAGGCTGAATTCTCTTTTATAATTGTGTTGGGAATAAAGAGCTTTTTCTAATGAAGTTGTTTGCTTTTAATATAAATTAACTTTATTTTCAAGATACCCAACCTTTGAAAGATCGTTAACAAGACTGCTCCAACTGGTTTCAACAACCATCATGTGCACAAAAAAGCATTATTATGTAGTTGCTTTTATTGTTGTTGATTCACATCAAAACAAGATTCTTCTCCCCCCCCCCTTCCAATAGGGTCATTTATTTAAAAAAAACAACTGTCAAGATCAAAGCTTAATTTTTGTTATTGTTCTATTAGTAAAATATTGATGCTGTAATTTAGTTGCAAGTAATAGTGAAACTTCTTCCCATCCTTGAGGAAATCTCTGTGTGCCAGTTCTGGAATGTTCACAACAAACTCTGTAACTTGCTTCTCCATAATGAGCTGTATCTGTGATACAAATCTTTCATTCACTGACAACCCATTTCGCTCAGCTGCCTTGTATTTCAGCTTTATCAGTAAATTCGGTCTGTGTGCATCATCATAAATGTCATATGCCCTCTTGTAATCAAACATGATAAGTGCCAATCAACTGTCACATTGATGCCCATGAGCATTACTGAGAACTCAATTATGCAGCAACTGGGTTTTGATATCTGACCGAAGCGCTTGCTGCACTGTTACAATAAATTAAAATTAGCCCATCTTTGCATGATCATGTCATTATGTCTTTTCAAATCCAGCAAATTGGGTAGAACAAGAAAAGTTAAAATCTGTGCAAATCCTATCTGCATAAGAGCGGTCATGATTCTGTGGCAACTCATTTCAGCTGACTGACTGAACATGGTTTTAAATATTATGTCATGATGCAATTAACATAATTAAACAATAATCAGTGGTTTATCCTACTCACACACAAACTTAATCAAGGACAGCAAGGGAACAAAGCAAAAAGCATACTCAGTACATGGCAAGCTATGTTTAAAATACGTGGTTCATTGTGCAGACACCAGTTCAAGTTTGTAGTGAACTAAAATTCCCAAATTTGCACTTTGAGGTTTGCTGGAGGATGAGCAGAAATTTCAGAACTGCTTGAAATGAAATCGTTATCAACATTTTGCTGAAAGAACAAAAAACATAGTTGTTTCTTGAAATAATTACCCATTATTTTCAACAAAAAGAAAAAAAAAGAATCTAGTTTGTTTTTTTTTGTCCTGAATCAACAATAACACTAGAATATATCCACATTCACAGTCAAAAAGCAGTGATGTAATACACAATGTTTTGACTGGAACACATGTGATGTGTGTTGAAACATCTTGGAGTAATGTCTGTAATGATCTTCCAAAGATTAGTTACCTTGAAAATATGTAGTTTACAAAGCAAAGTGAACAACTTGATAGGAAAATGCTATTTATTGACAATTATTCCCAACACATACATAAAATGAGTATTGACCATTTATCCTGCCTCACTCCCTCTTCTTACTGTCTATGCCCATTCCTGTCTTAATTTTTCAGAGGTCCTTCGCTGCAGCTGATGTTTATTTACCCCATCTGTATGTGAGTTATTGAGGTGTATATGGATAATTTTATTCTGACCTTCATGAAAGGACTGCAAGATTATCAACCTGAATATACGGTGTAACTAGCTATAACACAATTTTCTGGGGTCTATAGAACCCCACCATATTATAAACTGAACTGTGTTATAAGCAATCAAGTCAGTTATCTGAAGAAAATGATACATGTTCTGAAAAAATGTCTGGGGGTAGGGTGGAGAGGGGTGGTGTAATAAAAGTGGACACAAAATATAGTCCTTCGTTGACACAGTTACCATTTTAAATCAATGCATATTAAATGAGAAATACACATATAGTGAAAACAGAGATTGCATATATAATATTTTACTTTATTCAGAGAACCACACATTGGTACAGATTTGTGTATACTGTTTATATATGCACTTCTAATGTATAGCATGAAGAGTATCAACACCGTGTACTAACCTGCCGATCCAGTCATGTGGTGAATCACAACACAATTAATTCCACAGAAAATATGCACTGATTTAAAATACTGAATAATTCTGTCACAGATCATTATGTGTCTGAATTCAATGGAAAAAATAGTAAAATTACACATCAAAAGATGAAGCACATATATGGTTCAGTAAATTCCAAAGTAAATGTTTGTATAAATTTCACATTACTAAAATTTTCTCATCTGTGACTTGAAATACTTTATTCTTTTGTTTGAAAACTGACTGACTGACTGATGCAGCTTTCTGTTACAGTCACATTTGCTCTTGGCAAAGTCAATCATATTACTCAAGTGAGGAATTTGAACACTGGACTTAATCCTGTCCAGGGCTTCATTATTGTCTTTAATGGTAAAAGCTTCACGTTTCCGTGTCCCATTATCCATCGTAAATGTCCACTAATTAACACTTTTACACCTATTCATTTTAATGACTGCAGCAAAAATAACCGATAATTTTTCATGGGAATGTATGACATTATTCACTGGCCAACTGCTTGCATCTAACAATACCACCGAGCCATGTGCACATGATGGTGGCTTTGGTTTGCTGTATGTCTAGTAAATGGTTGCACTATAACTTTAAAAAGTTTTGGCTCTGCAATTAACTTTGATGATCAGCAGAGTACTTAATTGATTTATAAATTCAGTTGAGAATCTTATCAACCACCGCAATGTTTGGTACTTGGTTGTGTAAGCAGTTTAAAGAATAAACGTATGTCACATGTTGTTTGAGTGACGATTGTATACAGAATACATTCAAGACAAACAAAGACTTAATGGCTTTATTGTCAATGGATCAGTAATAATAAGATTAATACTTATGAGCTGACTTCGTTCAACAATAAACTTAAGATCAAAGTTCTCAAAAGGCCCAGCCATTGGTTCACATATTCATATTTCTGATGTTTCTTTTAGCAAAAAACTTCAAGAAATAGATGAAATTTTAAAATTTCAGGAGCTACACCACATTCGTTTTATATTCAAATTCATGCACAATTTCTTCCCTAAAATGATAAAACTTTTTAAATGTTAACTTTCATACTTTTAAGAATAAATTTTTTTTTCAGTGTATGAGAAAAATATGATTACATGTATATGAAGTTTCTGGAGCCATGCCACAATGGCCTTATGTTCAAATTCACATGTGATCTCTTCCCCAAAATGATAATAAACTTATTACATGTTATTTTTTGTACTTTTATGAAGAAACAAATATTTTTTTTGTACAAGACAAAAACATCCATATCAAGTTTTGAGACCCATGCCATAACTGTGTTGTATCCGAAATCGTGTTTTAACGAAGCGTGCTATAGCAAGGGTCACACTGTACATGTATGCTATGATTCAACATCCACAAAACAGGCAGGGTGATTCTGCACCAGTTTATTGAGGTGCTGTTTTGCATATTATTAAGAAGCCAGTCTTTTGGTTGCTGAAATCAGTGTATACATGTATATGCATGTTTCAGATAAAACAAATATATTCCAACTATATATTAACTTTGTACTAAAATATTGTGTAAAGCTGAATACTCTAATTAGCAAGAAATGTTAATGAGGCTTTGTTTAAGAACATATCTTGACTGTGAAGGTGAGGAACATAAAACTGTGCAGGAATTTACTATTAAGGAATGTATAATTAAACGTATTGATTAGCTACATTCTGTGCCTGAAGTCAATTCTGTGGATATATTTCCCTCCATAGCAATGCAATGTAAGGCTGTATTCTTTATTAGGGGAGTTAAATCTTAATAGAAATGAACGCAATCTCTTGCTGGTGAATGCTTACCAACAGCACCAACTAATGACTTGAGTGAGCGTGACTTGCTCCCTTTCATATCTGGGTTGAGGACACCTTCTGTCTTACTCTTAACATGGAAAGTCACCCGCACTTCAAGCTCGCCTCGATTCTTATTATCAGGTTTGTGAGGCTTGCCTCTCAACTGAAGCCATCTAAAATGTTTTGAATAATATCATATCTTATTAATATAAAGCCTCAAAGCAAATTTGGATTGAATACATTAAGATGCTAAGTAGTTGAGTGAAAATGAGATCTCTGACATAAGGAAATAGGCAATAAGTTGACTAGGATTTAGCATATCCCACAGCCTAGGCAAAGTGAAATACCGTATTTGGTCAGGCTATTGAGAATTTTCTAACATACCTGTCCAGGACAAATTAATCTTTTTTGGAGTAAAAAATTTTGACATCTGCAGATTTTGAACTGGTTCATAGTCAGAAAGCAAAATAATCTCTTAAATTAATTAATTTTGCTTTTCCTAATTACTTAAGTAAATGAGAGCATACAAACAAATTACTTAAGTAAATGAAATCATTCAAAAGAAGTTATCAACAGGCCTATCTGCTGCGACCAGCACTCAAACGAACACGTTACTACCACCAGCACTAAGAAGAACACAAAAGAACACATTTCTACCACCAGAACTCAAAAGAACACATTACTACCAACAGCACTAAAAAGAACATATTACTACCACCATTACTCAAAAGAACAATTTACTACCACCAGCACTCAAAAGAACACAAAAGAACACATTAATACCACCAGTACTCAAAAGAACACATTACTACCACCAGCACTCAAAAGAACACATGCCAACTGCATACATGATAATAGAGCTAGTCAGTGTGACACACTGACTGCTGACATTTGGTGTGCACCCGTAGTCAGTGTCACACACTGACTGCTGACATTTGGTGTGAACCAGTAGTCAGTGTCACACATTGACTGCTGACATTTGGTGTGTATCAGTTGTCAGTGTCATACACTGACTGCGGACATTTGGCGTATACCGGCAGTCAGTGTCACACACTGCTGACATGTGGTGTGCACAAGTAGTCAGTGTCACACACTGACTGCTGACATTGGGTGTGTATATGACAGCCTAACTTGACCATAAGGGTCAGTAAGGTGGCTTGGCTGGGCAGAGAGATAATGGATTTGCAGTTCAAGGTTTCATACCTTATATGACCAAGTGGGAGTAATGTCCTAATTCTAACATGGAGAAAACACCCTCCCCCAAACACACACAAACACAATTCATGGCTCTAATAATACTGATTTGTTTAAAGCCTGTAAAGCTGCAGAAGATAAAGGTGCCAAACCTGCAGATCAAGTAACTCATTAATTGGTTATGCTGATATAAAAGTTGCTGTTATTATTGTTGTTGTAGGGTTTAACACCATTTTTCAGCACAAGATAGGCTATACATGGCGGCCAGTATAAATGGTGGAGGAAGAACCTGGGAAAACCCCGGAAAGAACCACTGACCTATGAGAAGCTACTGCAAGCTTTCTCACAAATCCACAGTGGCTGAACCCGAGACTTTAGCCCACTCAGGCAGAGGTGAGATGGCAGTGATCTGTAATGGTAAGTGCTTTAGACCACTTGAGGCCCCGATATAAAGTAACATCTGTGAAGGCAGTCATTAGTTAGGACATATTTATGATGACTGATTCATATAAACATCAACC